>JACEIK010009339.1:4432-25648 GCA_018107945.1 Datura stramonium
CACAATTCAGACACGGATCACCAAAAAATGAATACCCAACATTCAACCCATTTATATACCAAGATGTCATGTCAAGAAGAGTGGTAAAATACTAAAAAAAATCTATACAATATACTTACAAAAATTAAATACTTGAATAGTGTAATATAAAATCCTAACAAAATAATTAATCATTATTTAAGTCCCCAACAACAGTACCAAAAACCCTATGTTGCCCAAGCGCATGCAAATGCACGTGGTCGTGAAGTAATATAGGAAACTGAAGTCCTAATCGATCCCTCAGAGACTTGTCAGATTACTAATTTAAGGTTAACTCTTTATTTCTCTATTCTAACAAAACAAATAAAAATGGGGAATGGCTTGGATATTAAACTACTAAAACTTGAAATGTAAATGAACTAATAAACTAAATTTGTTGCAAACTTTTTTGTACTTCAAATGATGATGAAAATCTGGGGAAATGACACTTTCGCTTCATATCAAGACATGATTATGCTAGATTAATTCTTCCTAATGTTGCTAGTTTCAAGTTACTATCCCATTTCCTGACACTGTCCCGAGCATACAAGAACTATCTCATGAACCCTAACGCCTATATTCCTATGGTCATAGGAGAAACATGAAATGATGGTTATGCCTACTAGTATATCAACTAAACAGGATTGAAGGGTATATCCCTATCCTTATCAACAACTTCTAACCTTCAACAAATGAGCCAAAGGATCTTTGAATTCCTATTTTATATTTACTTTTAACACTTTCAGTTTCCTTTTCTGAGTTCAACCAAAAGCCAATAGATTTATTCACAAGGTGATTAATCTAGCGAATAAGCAATTAAAATAAGTAAATATAAATAACCTTTAATGAAGAATAAAAATTAGAAATAACCAATCTTTCAAACTTCAACTATAGCTATGGCCAAAACCCTAGAATGGGAGTTTAGCCACTCATAGACAAGCGGACAAACAAAGATATCATCATCATTCAAAGTAAAAAGATAGAGAAAAGAAGAAACCTAAGTTAAGACTTGTCTCTCCTCCAGATCTTCATTACAAACCTTACTATGATCAAACAAAATAATGTAAGATTGCTAACAAAATACCTAGATATTATATTTATAGTGAGCCCTCAAATGACGCTTTTTCCCTCAAGCAATTAGCTTTAAGTACAACAAAGTCCTTCCCGAAATGGGTCTAGCGCGATGCGCCCTCCGTAGCCCCAAGTTTGGCTCAATTTTCCTCTGACATTCAGCTCGGGGCACCCCACGCCAGCCATAGCATCAAGGTGTTAGCTAATTTTCTAAACTTCTTGACCCTCCTGGCGCCCACTCCATCCAAAGCACCAAAGTGTTGGAAAAATTTCCTAAGTCTGGGATGCTTTGGTGCTCCATGCCTCTCATCTACCCAAGGCGTTGATCAAATTCTCCTCCAAAGTTTAGGACCTGGCGCCCCATGCCACCCAAAGCATCAACTTTGTGCATATTTCTCTAAAGATTAGGGGTTGGCGCACCACACTAGCTATAGCCCCAGGCCGACTTTTGCAAACTCTTCTTTCTTCACACCTTGGGTTATTTTTGGGTCCTTTTTCCTTGGTTTCCTGCTTAAAACATCTAAAAACATTGTTAGCTCGCACGACACACGAAAACATGAATTTATGCATTTTATAAGAATTATAAACTCAAAACAAGGCAAATGGGCATAATAATATGCCCAACATTAGTCGGTTATGAGAAACTCCCGCCCAACCTACTATTGATATACTTTACTTGCATAAATATTATAGAAATGTTTTGATGCATAAGTTTTATTTCATATACTGTCTTACACATGATCATATTGTTGCCCATGCATCATATTGAGTTTCCAAGTATAGTTCCCCTTTATTGTTTCATGTCAAGTTTATTGACTCCAGTTATGTCCTTCACTTGAGATATTCTTGCTAATGTTGTTTCACTCAACTATTTTACATACTGCACATTTCATGTATGACACCCTTTTTGGTGTTGCATCGTATCATCATACAGACTCAAGTAGATAGGATCAACAGTGGACGCTTCGTGTAATGCCCCAAAAACCTTATGATCAGACCCGGGAGTTCAAATAGAGAAAATAGGATTTTTTGCATTAGGTAACAGAAGGAGTAGTCCTTTAACCTGTCAGGATGACCACGAGTTGTTAAGTGACTAATGGTGAGGTAATCAACTTAAGTTGGAATTTTAGGTTTTTGGGTTATCACAGACATGATCTCGAGTCATGCCACCACGACTCATTGAGTCAGCCATGGTCAAAGGCAGTGAAGGATGAAGGAAGGACAAGTAGTGTACCTAACGACTTGACACCACAAGTCATGGTCTATGCCACGATTCATTAGGTGGGTCATGGTCAACAATTGGTTAAAAGTTATATGTTTTGCGTAGTGAAGGTGACGGATTGTGACCACGAGTCGTGGTTCCTGACAACGACTCATCCAGTCCCTCATTGGGAGTAGCAGTCTATTTTTTCCTACGAGTTAATTAAGGGCTTTTCTGTAATTTCTATGATCCTAAGGCATAAACTGCGTCATTTTAAGCCCAGAATATAGTGTATTAATATGGGTTAAATCATTCTAGACTATTCAAAACTCATGCATGCAAGTTTAAGGGTTTAGAGAGTGATAAAGCGTTGTTCATCAAGGTTCTTCCTTAATTCTTCTTCAATTTCCTTTGCGTGTTCAAGGAAGAGGGTAGAATCAATTACCCAGGTATTTGAGGCTATGAATGAGAGTCCCTTTCATTCTCATGCTCTATACTCTTCTCAAATATCATGAATTTCAATTCTAAAAGTCAAGTTTTATGATCCATGAGGTTTATGTTAATTCTTGTGAATTTCAAAATGATCTATTGATGGGTCAATCTCCTTCATGTATTAAATAATATTTTATGATCTATGGGCAGATTTTATGGCTATTTTGAGTATACATTGATAGATTTTAGTTTAAATCCAACTATGCCCAATTATGTATGTTTTTATGAAAAGTCAAGTTATGATTTCGCTATGATCTTGATCTAAATTTTCTCAACTATGATTTATGCTTTATGATCTGATTTCTCTCAAGTACTTATCATGGATTTATGAGATATCAACTATATACATATTTTAAAAGTATGCATGAATTTCATGATTTATGGATTTATGATTATGGCCGACTCACGGGCCTTATTTCATGGCTAGTTCACGTATTTCAAGCATGCTTATGATTATGATGATTTAACTAGCCCATGAATCTCATGTATATTTTTCCTATTATCCTATGAGCACTATATATGTTTTGGGAGCAGTATTTAACACCGAGTAGACCCGGGGTCCAAGCATACCCCTAGTCTTAGAACTACTCGCCAATGTAGCCATGATGGGACCTCCTTTGCGACTGTCCCTTTTGCCTGAATGGGCCCTTCATGAGTGATATACACCTATTCCATGGTTCTACCCTTGAAAAGGTATGAAAACCCTCCCGACCAGGGGTTTACAAGTCGGGCTCCATGTGTGCTTATATGGGGTATGTCAGATATAAGAATCTCCCATTGTTCCTCATGATTTATGCATGGTTATGTTTATGTACTTTGGATCAAGTCATGTTTAATTAAGCTTTTCTCTTATGATTATGAATATGAATGATTTACGAATGTTTTGAAAACCTTGAGCCTTATGTTTACATTATGATATTTACGTTATGAATATGTAGTCCCACTCTTATGAATTCTTATGTATTTTAACTATCTGTTTTTTCTTACCTTGCATACTCGATACATTCCAAGTACTGACCGTATACTCTATGTTGTATCATTTCATGATACAGGCCCCAATACTCAAACTTAGCCTCATTACTAGCCAGCCTTCCAGTGTAGCATATCCAGTCTCAGTTGGTGAGTCCTCATCTCCTGAGGACCATTCCTTATCAGTTATCTTTACATTTTCAGTTTCATACTTGAGAGTTAGTTGGGGTCTTGTCCCATCAACTCATCAAAGATAGAGTCTTTTCAGACCTAGATTGTACTCAGCTTCAAACTCGTTCTTTAAGTTTTGATGTTATGCTATGTTCTGACTTCCGTTATGTTTATTATGTTGATCTTCCAATGTAATTGATTTAGTTAGATGTTATGTTCATTCCATGGATCGACTTGGAGTCTCTTAGGGTTCCTTGTCACGTGTCTCGATCTGGGCCTATGTTCGGGTCTTGACAAACTTGGTATTAGAGCATTAGGTTTTGATGTGTCCTAGGGTGTCTAAAAGCCGCGTTAAGTAGAGTATTTTTCATGGGTGTGAAGTGCACCACACTTATGACGAAGAGGCTACGAAATGTTTAGGATATGTTTCCTTCTTTCATGATTTATGTCATGCGGTGAAATGTCTCTCTATCCATCTAACCTGTGCTATACGCGTTTGCAGAATCATGCCTCCCCGCAAAGTTAACGGAAGGAGAAATGGAAATGGAAATGACCATGAGGGTGGCAATGGAAATGGGCATCAGCCGGCCCCACCAGTCAATAAGGAGCATATACCCGAGCCGGTTTCCCATGCTGTGTTTAGGGAAGCCATCCAGATGTTAGCCCAGGCCTTGACCAACCAAGTCAACTAGCAGGCGGTAGTGCATGTCCCTCAGAATGGGAATGAGGTGATAGAGATAGTTAAAGACTTTCTAAGGATGAACCCTCCCGAGTTCCTTAGATCGAAGGTGGACCAGGATCCACATGAGTTCATTGAGGAGATTTCGAAGATCACACAAATTATGGGGGGTGACTGAAGAGGAGTGCGCCGACTTAGCCTCTTATTAGCTTAAAAGGGTTGCACATATCTGGTTCAAGTAGTGGAAAGATGGCTAGACAGTGGGAGCAAGCCCCATCGATTGGGAAGAGTTTCATACCGAGTTTCTGGAGTGGTTCTTCCCTTGTGAGATGAGGGAGCTTAAAGCAGCGGAGTTTGTGAACCTAAAAAAGGTAACATGACAGTCCAAGAGTATGATTTGGAGTTCACTCATTTGTCTAAGTATTTCCCAGAGCTAATGGTTGATCAGAGAGCTCGGGTGAGCAAGTTTATGCATGGAGTGGCGTACCTAGCTCCAACACCATCATTTGCTAGTGTTCCATGCCGACGTAGGCGTGATCATAAGGGTAGACCATTAGGATCGAGGGGCTAGGGGAGCATTTCAGGAGATCGCACATTTCCAGCCTATGCAAAGTATGGCAAGAACCACCCAGGGAGGTGTTTAGTTAGCTCTGACGCTTGTTTCGGGTGTGTCAAATCCGGACACAGGCTCAGGGATTTCCCTTCAGCCAGATCAGGTGATGGTAGAGCCCGTACCCCAGCCACTAGTCAGCAGCTCTGGCAGCACGTCCATTCCAACAGGGTGCTTCTACTAGTTCAACTGGCGGCCAACGTCAGAATAGGTTCTATGCCCTTGCACCTCGACAAAAGTAGTTGACTTCACCAAATGTAGTAATTGGTACATTATGAGTATTTAACATTGATGTTTATGCATTGTTAGATCCAGGGGCTACTTTATTTTTTGTGACGCACTATTTTGCTAGTAGTTTAGGAGTCAGTCCCAAGATCTTATCAGAACCCTTCTCAGTCTCTACTCCAGTCGGTGATTTAGTTATAGCTAGACAGGTATATAGGAATTTCCCTGTCTCAATCCTTCAGAGCGTCACCTCGGCAGATTTAGTAGAGCTAGCCATGAAGGATTTTGATGTTATCCTCAGCATGGATTGGCTATTTGCATGCTATGCCTTAGTTAATTGTAGAACCCATGCAGTAGAGTTCAGATTCCTAGGGGAGCTATTCCTAGAGTGGAAGGGTAGTTCAACTATTCCTATAGGTTATTTTATTTCCTACCTTAAGGATAGAAATATGATCTCTAAGGGTTGTGTGTAGAATCAAGTTAAGGTTAAGGATGTTATTTCCGATACTGTAACACCCCGAAAGTTTCTAAGAACAGACCTTGGACTTAAAGAAAGAATTTAGAGGGAAAGTGGAAATTTCACCTCAGAACGAGTCGTGGTACAACTTGTTAGGTGATCCAACGAGTTGTGGTCAGACTTGTGGCAAGCAGTCAAGAGGTGCAGGTGAAGGGGTCCCTGGCAGTGGTGGCAACGAACGACCCGATGAGTCATTAGGTGAAGAAACGACCCATCGTGACGGTCATTGGAAGGATTTGAAGTATGTGGACCAGTGTTGATAACGAGTGATCCAGTAAAGTAACAACTCATCATGTCAGTCGTGGGATGAAGAGCATGCTTGTCAGCTTCAGTGGTATCGGGAGGAACAACGAGTCATAGAGACAGCTAACGACTCTTGGAGTCAGTCGTCATCCATTTGAGTATTTTTGTTAGAATATTTATAGTTCGCTCCATGACTTGGCACCACGAGTCATCGTCAACCCCACAACTCGTGGAGCGCCTCGTGGGGACTGGCAGATGGATTTTTCCTGCGAATTTCCAAGGGTGTGTTTGTAAAATCCTATGCTTCTAACTCCCAAACTACGTAGTTTTGAGTATCAGATGGGATGTTTTTAAGGGTTTCTTCTAACCTAATCTCTCATTCCTTCAAGATACCCTCTCAAATCCTTCTTCCTCTTCTCTCTCAAAACACAAGGATTTCACCTAGGGTTTCTTCAAAGGCTTCTAGGTTCAAGTTCAAGCGGGAATTTCCTCCTAATCAAGTATGTGGGTTTTCAACAAGGACATCCTTTCATCCTTCTGCCCAAAACTTTTTATTAAAAACTCAAATCTCTTAATTTTAGAAAAGCATGTTCTAAGGTTGGAATTATGCATGAATTCTCACATATTTTTACTTGAATTCTAAGACCAAACATGGTTGATAGTCGTGTATGATTATGAAGTTACTTATACCTTCTTGAATTAGGTGTATGAAATGTGAACAACATGAATGTCGGACTTTCACCATGAGTTAGCCTGGAATTTCAAATGGGATTTCATTAATTATTCATATGCTCTTATCATGAACTTGCATCCTTGTTTAAAGCATATGTAGATCATATGGGTCCCTACAAATCTAGAACATATATTATGTTATATGTGCTGGAACACGAGTAGAACTTATGGGCTTTGACCAATGTGAAGTATGTGCACCTTTTCACTATAATTTCGATGTAAATGTCTTGGGTATGAGTTGAATCTATGGAGCCTTCATAAATTTAGAATATTTGCTATATAATGCGAATTCGAGATTCAAGTGTCGTGGACATGATTAAAGTATGATCTGATCCTGTCAATGCTAAATGAAATTAGAATGTACGATTTAAACAATGATTCGAGACTATGATGATATGAATTATGATGATAAAACATGAGAATGATCCTTCAAACCCTTGGGTTTGTTGTTAGTAGAAAGTAGCCGTGATCAACTCTAAATGAATCCAGTATGTTATTCAGTATGATATAAATAGTTGAATGCTCTTTTCTCTGATTAGCTTAAGTGATTAGATGAGACGAATGACGTCAGACTAGTGAACTCCATGTTCTACTTTATTGGGACTCTCCATAGTTGAGAATGTTTCCCCTCAGTTAGTCAGAATGTTCCCCTTAGTTCAGACAGGCATTCTCATTAGCATAGAATGTCTTCCTTAGTTCAGACAGGGAATTCTCATTAGCAAAGAATGTCTCCCTTAGCTGAGTCAGGGATTCTCATTAGCAAAGAATGTCTTCCTTAGCTCAGTAAGAGATTCTCAATAGATGAGAACGTCTCCCTTAGCTTAGTTAGGGATTCTTATTAGATGAGAATGTTTCTCTTAGTCAGTCAGGGACACTCCATAGTAGAGAACGTCTCCCTTACCTAAGCCCATGATAGTTCAATTCAGCTCTGTATAGACTCAGATTTTAGTTTAAATCAGATTTAGAGGAATTTAGTCTAAATTATCAACAGATGGTCAGTAAAGTGTATGATAAGCAGTTACAACTTCATTTCTCACTATATGTTCATCACATGACCCCTATGCATCAGTTCGATTATACTTTCGTAAATGTTTTCGTATAAAGCTTTCATGTCAATATATGTGTTTATCTCAGACAGGGTCATTGCATTTCAGCTCAGTTTCATATTCACTGATGCATTCAATTACTTCCTTCTTGAATACTTGCATGTTTAGTTTAGTTACGCTTGCCGCATACTCAGTATATTTCAAGTACTGACTGCATACTTTATGTGCTATATTATTTCATGATATAGATTCAGGTTTCCATACTCATCCGCGTGATTAGATACGCTCCCTTCCCATATTAGCTACTTGTGGGGAATCTTTATCTCCCGAGGACGCTATCTATGTTTCCTATTTCATTTATGCTTCAGTTTCAGACTTTAGGAGTTAGTTGGGGGCTTGTCCCAGCAACTCATCAGTGCAGTAGAGGATTACAGACTTGCATAAAAAGATTCTACTGATGTGTAAGAGTTTTATTAGATTATATTTTATGTATTAGTTAGCTTTCACTCAATTATGATTTTGTTAGCTATTGTTTAGTTAATGTTATGCTATGATCATGCCATGGGTTGACTTGGAGCCTCTCAAGGTTCCTTGTCCCGTGTCTCGATCAGGGCCTATGTTCGGATTGTGAAAAACTTGGCACCAGAGCAAAGGTTTGGAGTTTCCTAGAGTGTATGAAAGTCGCATTAAGTAGAGCCTTCTTCATAGGTGTGAAGCACGCCACACTTAGGACGAAGAGGCTATGAAACATTTTAGGAATATTCCTTTTTCTTCATGATTTTTATCGTGCGTAGAGTATGAAACTCTAATAGTTCCTCTCCTGACTCGTGCTTTACGCGCTGGCAGATAATGCCTCCCAGATGAGCGAATAGAAGAAGAAATGGTAATGGGCTCCAGCAAGCCCCACCAGCCCCAGCGAACCTGATGGACGACCATATTGCTTATGTCGAGTTCATGGCAGCCCTTCATATGTTGGCGCAGGCCCTGACCACCTAGATTACTCAACAGGAAATGACTCATGTTCCGCAGAAGGGAAGTAGCAGCGGCTAGGGTAAGATACTTCCTCAGGATGAATCCAACCGATCTCTTAGGGCCAAAGGTGGACGAGGACCCGTATGAGTTCTTAGAGGAGATCCAAAAGATCACACAAATCATGGGGGTGAAGGGAATTGAGAGCGCAGACATATCCTCCTACCAGCTGAAAGGAGTCGCTCACATATGATTTTGTTAGTGGAGAGATAGTCGGGGAGTTGGAGTAGCCCATGTAAGTTGGGATGAGTTTATGACTGTGTTCCTGGATATGTTTTTCCCTAGGGAGTTGAGGGAGGCAAAGGCGGAAGAGTTCATCAACTTGAGAAAGAACAACATGACTGTCCATGAGTATGTATTGGAGTTTACTCGATTGTCCAAGTATGCCCCGGAGATGGTAGCCGATCATAGGGCTCGTGTGAGCAGGTTCATGAACGGAGTATCAAACTCCTTGGTCAAAGAATGCAGGACCTCCATGTTGCACAAGGACATAGAATTTCCATGTTTTGTGATATTTCTCAAAAAATAGAAATGGAACCAGTGAAGGACAAAGAGAGAGAGGCCAAGAGGGCTAGGATTGGAGATTTAAAGTTTTCCCCGTAAAGGCCGAATGGTGGGCATCACTCGTGCCCCGAGCAGAGATCATCAGCCCCATCACCTTCGACAGCCAATGTTTCGTACAAACCCAGGGTAAGAGAGATTACTTATCCACTTTGTAAGAGTTGTAGGAAACACCATTTGGGAGAATGCATGGCAGGCTGAGATGCTTGTTTCTAGGGCGACAAGTTGGGTCATAAGCACAAAGATTGCGCAGCATCTAAGCGAGGCAAGAGTAGAGCCTCAGCTACCTCTTTAGTAGCTCCTATGAACCGCCCATTCCAGTAGGCGGCATCATATAGAACAGGTAGCGGACAACGTAAAAAACGCTTTTATGCCTTGGCAGCACATCAGGATAAGGGCAAGTCCCTAAAAGTAGTCACAGGTATATTATGAATTCTTGTGTTACTCTTTGCATGTTTTTAGGCCCAGAAACCCTGTATTGAATAAGAAACTCTGCGATGTTTGTTGAGAAGAGATTGTCGATGTGTGGCATAAATTGTTGTGAGTATAAGGTTTGTAGTGAATGTTAGAGGTAAAGGAGAAGCTATGAGTTAGAAATTTAGCCTCGAACTTATGAAAGATTCAGGAGCCTTAGAATGATGGCTTTAAAGCTAAGGGGGAGATGGTAAGTATGTGAGACAAGACAGATCTTAAATATGCTAGTAAGGGAGTTCCGGCCCTAACGGTTGTGATATGTCAATCCCTTCGGGCTCAGATAACTCCTCTTGTATTTTAGTTGAAGCTATGCTCTACCCATTCTTATGTTCAGACTCCCAGAATTTATAGGTAACCACTTTAGATTCTTAAGGCTCATCTTCATGTTATGAACCAGCTATGTGTATTAACTCATGTGATCCATTATGTTTAGCTCAAACTCAGTTTTTAGAAGTTTCTTTACTAGCTCAGCAGGTCAGGTTACCTCATGTATGTGCTCAATTTTAGATGTCAAGAATGATTCGTGCTCAGGAGTCCATTACTTTTAGTTATACCCGATATCATGAATTCTAGCTCAGTATCAGAAAGCGATTTGAGAATGACGGCTCAGTCAGTACCAGCTTAGTGCCAGTCAGAGGGAAAGAATCCTTCTCAGTGTTCTATCTAAGTTCAATTTCAGTTTCATGTCTTTCAATCCCTCTAATGCCTTAGCATGCATGTATGATTCAGATGTCTAGTTCAGAAATGTAAGATTAGTCTGGAGCTAGATACTCCCTCAGTTTTAGTTGTAAATGCTCAGTATTTGGGATATCAGTTATTCCCCCAATTTTTCAGTGTGTTTACCCAACATTCGAGGATGAATATTCTTAAGGTGGAGATATTATAACACCCCAAAAGTTTCTAAGAACAGACCCTGGACTTAAATAAAGAATTTAGAGGGAAAGTGGAAATTTCTCCTCAGAACGAGTCATGGTATGACTCGGTAGGTGATCAAATGATTCGTGGTCAAACTCGTGTCAAGAAGTCAAGAGGTGCAGGTGATGTGGTACCTGGAAGTGGTGGAAACGAATGACCCGACGATTCGTTAGGTGAAGCAACGACCCATCATGACGGTCATTAGAAGGATTTGAAGGAGGTCGACCAGTGTTGACGATGAGTGGACATGACGAGTCATCCAGTAAAGTAACGACTCATCGTGTCAGTTGTGGGATGAAGAGCATACTAGTTGGATTCAGTGGTATCGGGAGGAACCACGAGTCGTTGAGATAGCTAACGACTCGTGGAGTTAGTTGTCGTCTGTTTGAGGATGTTTTTAGAATATTTCTAGTGCACTCCGCGACTTGGCACCATGAGTCATCGTCAACCCCACGACTCATGGAGTGCCTCGTGGGGACTGGCATATGGATTTTTCCTATGAATTTCCAAGGGTGTTTTCATAAAATCCTATGCTTCTAACTCCTAAACTACGTCTTTTTGAGTATTAGATGGGACACTTTTAAGGGTTTCTTATAGCCTAATCTCTCATTCCCTCAAGATACCCTCTCAAACCCTTCTTCTTCTTCTCTCTCAAAACTCAAGGATTTCACCTAGGATNGGATTTATTCAAAGGCTTCTAGGTTCAAGTTCAAGTGGGAATTTCCTCCTAATCAAGTATGTGGGTTTTCAACAAGGACATCCTTTCATCCTTGTGCCCCAAACTTTTTATTAAAAACCCAAATCTCTTAATTTTAGAAAAGCATGTTCTAAGGTTCAAATTATGCATGAATTCTCACATGTTTTTACTTTAATTCTAAGACTCGACATGGTTGATAGTCATGTATGCTTATGAAGTTACTTATACCTTCTTGAATTAGGTGTATGAGATGTGAACAACATGAATGCAGGACTTTCACCATGAGTTAGCCTGGAAATTCAAATGGGATTTCATTAATTATTCATATGCTCTTATCATGAACTTGCATCCTTATTTAAAGTATATGTAGATCATATGGTTCCCCACAAATCTGGAACATATGTTTTGTTATATGTGTTTGAACACGATTAGAACTTATGGGCTTTGACCAATATTAAGTATGTGCAAGTTTTCACTATAATTTCGATGTACATGTCTTGGGTATGAGTTGAATCTATGGAGACTTCATGAATTTAAAACATATGCTATATAATGTTAATTCGAGATTTAAATGATGTGGATACGTTTAAAGTCTGATCTGATCTTATCAATGCTTAATGGAAGTACAATATATGATTTAAATGATGATTTGAGACTATGATGATATGAATTATGCTGATAAAATATGAGAATGATCCTTCAGACCCTTGTTCTTTTTGTTAGTAGAAAGTAGCCTCGATCAACTCTGAATGAATCCAGTATGGTATTCAGTATGATGTAAATAGTTGAATTCTCTCGTCTCTGATTAGCTGAAGCGACTTAGACGAGATGAATGACGTCAGACCAGTGAACTCCATGTTCTAGTTTATTGGGAATCTCCATAGTCGAGAATGTTTCCCCTCAAGTAGTCAGAATGTTCCCCTTAGTTCAGACAGGGATTCTCATTAGAAGAGAATGTCTCCCTTAGTTCAGATAGGGATTCTCATTAGCAGAGAATGTCTCCCTTAGTTCAGGCAGGAATTCTCATTAGTAGAGAACGTCTCCCTTAGCTCAGGCAGGGATTCTCAATAGCAGAGAACATCTCCCTTAGCTCAGTCAGGGATTTTATTAGCAAAAAACGTCTCCCTTAGCTCAGTTATGGATTCTCATTAGTAGAGAATGTTTCCCTTAGTCAGTTAGAGAAACACCATAGCAGAGAATGTCTTCCTTAGCTTATCGCATGATATCAGTTCAGTTCGGTTCGGTATAGACTCAGATTTTAGTTTAAATCAGATTTAGAGGAATTCAATCTCAATTATCAACAGATCTCAGTAAAGTGTATGTTAAGCAGTTATAGCATCATTTCTCAGTATATGTTCAACACATGACCCCTATGCATCAGTTCGATTATAGTTTAGTAAATATTTTTGAATAAAGGTTTCATGTCAATACATGTGTTTATCTCAGATAGGGTCATTGTATTTCAGCTCAATTTCATATTCAGTGATGCATTCAGTTACTTCCCTCCTGAATACTTGCATGTTTAGTTTATTTATGCTTCCCGCATACTCAGTACATTCCAAGTATTGATCGCATACTTTATGTGATATATCATTTCATGATATAGATTTAGGTTTTCAAACTCAGTCGTGTTGTTAGATACGGTCCCTTTCCATCTCAGCTGCTTGTGGTGGGTCCTCATCTCCCAAGGACGCTATCTATGTTTTCTATTTCATTTATGCTTCATTTTCAGACTTTAGGAGTTAGCTGGGGGCTTGTCCCAACAACTCATCAGTGTAGTAGAGGCTTTTAGACTTGTGTAAACAGATTCAGTCGATGTATCAGAGTTTTATTATATTATGTTTCATGTATCAGTTATTTTCTGCTCAGTTATGATTCTATTATTTATTGTTTAGTTAATATTATGCTATGATCGTGCCATGAGTTGGAGCCTCTTGGGGTTCCTTGTCCCGTGTATTGATCCGATCCTATGTTCGGGTCGTGACAAATACCCTTACTATCCAGTCAGTTCCAGTAGAATGTGAGTATCCAGAATAGTTCCCAAATGATCTACCGAGAATTCCTCCCTAGCGGGAGATAAATTTTGGTATTGACCTTCTTCCCAACACGCAGCCTATATCGATTCCTCCTTACATAATGGCTCCAGCTGAGCTATAGGAGTTGAAAGAGAAATTGAAGGACCTCCTAGACAAGGGTTTCATCAGACCTAGTAAATCCTCTTGGGGTGCACCAGTTCTCTTTGTCCGGAAGAAAGATAGTTCTCTTCGTATGTTAATTGATTACCGGCAATTGGACAAAGTTACCATCAAGAACAGGTATCATCTCCCCAGTATTGATGATATGTTTGACCAGCTTCAGGGTGTTAAGTGCTTTTCAAAAATTAACCTCAGATTCGGATACCATCAGCTCAGGGTTCAGGAGAGTGGCATCCCGAAGACAACCTTTAGGACTCGGTATGGTCATTACAAGTTTGTAGTTATGTCTTTTGGACTAACGAATTCTCCTGTAGATTTTATGGATTTGATGAACAGGGTGTTCAAGACATACTTGGATATGTTCGTGATCGTGTTCATAGATGATATCCTGATATACTCTTGGAGCGAGAAAGAGCATCCCGCTCATTTGAGGGTGGTGCTATAGACCCTCAAGGATCTTCAGCTATATGCTAAATTCAGTAAATGTGAGTTTTGGTTGACCTCGGTGGCATTTTTGGGTCACGTGGTGTCAAGTGAGGGTGTTCAGGTAGGCTCTCAAAATATAGAGGTAGTAAGGGATTATCCCAGACCGGTGAATCCTTCGGATATCAGGAGTTTCTTGGGTTTACCTGGGTATTATCGGAGATTAGTTGAGGGGTTCTCATCCATTGCAACCCCGTTGACTAAGTTCACCCAAAAGAAACTGAAGTTCCAATGGTTGGAGGCTTGTGAGAAGAGCTTCCAAGAGCTGAAGACTCGACTCACCTCAGCACCAGTGTTAACCCTACCCGAAGGTACCGATGGGTTTGTGGTATATTGTGATGCTTTGAGGATTGGCCTTGGTTGTGTATTGATGAAGCATGGTAAAGTTATAGCATATGCTTCCAGATAGCTGAAGGTTCATGAAAAGAACTATCTGACTCACGACCTCGAATTGGCAGCGGTGGTACTTTCCTTGAAGATATGGAGACGCTATTTGTACGGGGTTCATGCAGATGTGTTTATGGACAACAAAAGCCTATAATATTTGTTTACCCAGAAGGATCTAAATCTACATCAAACGAGGTAGTTGGAGTTACTCAAGGATTATGACATGAGTGTCCTGTACCACCTGGGCAAGGCTAATGTGGTAGTAGATGCTCTTAGTAGGCTTTTGATGGAGAGTGTATCCCATGTAGATGAGGAGAGGAAAGAGTTGGTGAAGGATGTGCATCAGCTTGCAAGGTTGGAAGTTCGTCTAGTTGATTCGATAGATGGTGGTGTTATTGTTCAGAATAGGTCAGAATCATCCTTGGTGACCGTTGTTAAAGCTAGGCAAGACGAAGATCCAATTTTGGTGAAACTAAAGGATGTTGTTTCGAATCAGAAGGTAGAAGCCTTCTCCAATGGGGGAGATGGTGTGCTTCAATATCAGGGTCGTTTATGTGTTCCGAATGTCGATGATTTGAGGGAGCAGATGTTGCACGAGGCCCATGGTTCCTGATATCCTATACATCCAGGTTCCTCCAAAATGTACCATGACCTATGGGAAGTCTATTGGTGGAATGGCATGAAGAAGGACATAGCAGAATTTATGGTTAAGTGTCAAAACTGTCAACAGGTGAATTTTGAGCATCAAAGACCCGGAGGTGTGCTCCAAGATATTAGAATTCCTACTTTCAAGCAGGAAGATATCAACATGGATTTCATTACAAGGCTACCTCGCACTCGCTGACAATATGACTCCATTTGGGTTGTTGTGGATAGGTTGACTAAAGCAGCTCATTTCCTACCGATAAAAACTACCGATTCAGCTGAGGATTATGCTAAGAGTTACATTTAAGAGTTGGTTTGGTTGCATGGAGTGCCCTTGTCCATCATATCAGATAGAGGTACTCCATTTATCTGTTAGTTTCGAAGATCATTTCAAAATGGACTTGGCTCTCAAGTCAAGCTTAGTAAAGCATTTCGCCCGCAAACAGATGGTCAGGTGGAGCGGACCAATCAGAATCTTGAGGATATGTTGAGAGCCTGTGTTAATGATTTCAAGGGTAGCTGGGATGATCATTTGCCTCTCATTGATTTTGCGTATAACAACAGCTACCATTCCAACATTTAGATGGCTCCGTTTGAGGCTCTCTGTGGGCAGAGATGTAGATCGTGTATTGGATGTCTTGAAGTTGGTGAGGCTGCAATGATAGGACCAGATTCAGTCCATGAGGCTATGGAGATTCAGAGTCGCCAAAAATCCTATGTGGATGTGAGGAGGAGAGAACTTGAGTTTGAAGTTGATTATTGGGTGTTTCTGAAGGTGTCTCCCATGAAGGGAATGATGAGGTTCGAAAAGAAGGGGCAACTCAGTCCCTGTTATGTTGGCCCATACCTGATTGTGAAACGGGCTGGCAAGGTAGCATATGAATTGGAGTTGCCCTCAAAATTAGCTTCAGTCCATCCAGTTTTTCATGTATCGCTCTTAAAGAAGTGTTTGGGTGATCCAGCTCTAGTTGTTCCGGTGGACAGTGTCGGTGTGAAAGACGGCCTTAGTTATGAAGAGGTTCAGGTGGAAATATTGGATCGTCAAGTTCAAAGGCTAAGAAACAAAGAAGTATCTTCAGTTAAAGTTTTATGGAGGAATCAGCATGTTGAGGGAGCTACATGGGAAGTCGAAGCAGATATGATGGCTAGATACCAACATCTATTCCCTTCTGGATTAGTTCCATCTTGAGGTATCAGTTTTTACCCTAAAACTCTATCCAATTTCATGTTCGTTTCATGTGTCTCAGTTTCTTTCATGTCAAAGCATGTATGTATGATGTGTGAATTCAGTTCACTCGTGTAGTTCAGTTTGGAGGCACTCATTCCGTCAGTCTTTAACTTATACGATCAGTACTTGAATATGATGATTACATTTCTCGGCTTTTCTGTATGTTTTCCAACATTCAAGGACGAATGTTCCCAATAGGGAGATATTGTAATGCCCCAGAAACCCTAAGATCAGACCCGGGAGTTGAAACGGAGAAAATAAGATTTTCTGCACCAGGTCAAAGAACAAGTCATCCTGTGACCCGTCAGGATGACCGTGAGTCGTTAAGTGACTCGTGGTGAGGTTTTTGACTTAAGTTGGAATTTCAAGTTTTTGGGTAACTGCGAACATGACCACGAGTTGTGGTCAGCACCACGACTCGTTGAGTTAGCCATGGTCAAAGGCAGTGAAGGATGAAGGAAGGACATGCAGTACGTAACAACTAGACACCACAAGTCGTGGTCTATGCCACAATTCGTCAGGTGGGTCATGGTCAGCAGTTGGTTAAAGGTTATATGTTTTGGGCAGTGGAGGCGATGGATTGTGACCATGGGTCGTGGTCACTGACAACGACTCGTCCAATTCCTCGTTGGGACTTGCAGTCTTTTTTTCCCTACAAGTTTATTAAGGGTTTTTTCGTAATTTCTATGATCCTAAGGCCTAAACTACATCATTTTAAGCCCAAAATAGAGTGTATTAAGATGGATTAATTCATTCTAGACTATTAAAAACTCATGCATGCAAGTTTAAGGGTTTAGAGAGTGATCAAGCATAGTTCATCAAGGTTCTTCCTCAATTCTTCTTCAATTTCCTTTGGGTGCTCAAGGAAGAGGGTAGAATCAATTACCCAGGTATGTGAGTCTATGAATGAGAGTCCCTTTCACTCTCATGTCCTAAACAATTCTCATATATCATGAATTTCAATTCTAAAAGTCAAGTTTTATGATCCATGAGGTTTATGTTAATTCTTGCGAATTTTGATATGATCTATCGATGGGTTAATCTTCTTCATGTATTAAATCATATTTTATGATCTATGGAAAGATTTTATGGCTATTTTGAGTATAAATTGATATATTTGAGTTTAAATCCAACTATGTCCAATTCTGTATGTTTTTTTGAAAAGTCAAGTTATGAATTCGCTATGATCTTGATCTAAATTAGCCCAACTATGATTTATTCTTTATGATCTGATTTCTCTCAAGTACTTATCATGGATTTATGAGATATCAAGTATATACATATTTTAAAAGTACGCATGAATTTCATGATTTATGGATTTATGATTATGGCCGACTCACGGGCCTTATTTCATGGCTAGTTCACGTATTTCAAGCATGCTTACGATTATGATGATTTAACTAGCCCATGAATCTCATGTATGTTTTTCCTATTATCCTATAAGCACTATATATGTTTTGGGAGCAGTATTTAACACCGAGTAGACCCGGGGTCCAGGCATACCCCTAGTCTTAGAACTACTCGCCAACGTAGCCATGATGGGACCTCCTTTGCGACTGTCCCTTTTGCTTGATGGGCCCTTCATAGTTATATCACACCTATTCCATGGTTCTACCCTTGAAAAGGTATGAACACCCTCCCGACCAGGGGTTTACAAGTCGGGCTCCATGTGTGCTTATATAGGGTATGTCGGATATAAGAATCTCCCATTATTCCTCATGATTTATGCATGGTTATGTTTATGTACTTTGGCTCAAGTCATGTTTAATAAAGCTTTTCTCTTATGATTATGATTATGAATGATTTACGAATGTTTTGAAAACCTTGAGCCTTATGTTTACATTATGATATTTACGTTATGAGTATGTCGTCCCACTCTTATGAATTCTTATGTATTTTAACTATCTATTTTTTCTTACCTTGCATACTCGATACATTCCAAGTATTGACCGTATACTCTATGTTGTATCATTTCATGATACAGGCCCCAATACTCAAACTTAGCCTCATTACTAGCCAGCCTTCCAGAGTAGCATATCCAGTCTCAGTTTGTGAGTCCTCATCTCCTGAGGACCATTCCTTATTTACATTTTCAGTTTCAAACTTAGAGAGTTAGTTGGTGTCTTGTCCCATCGACTCATCAGAGATAGAGTATTTTCAGACGTAGATTGTACTCAGCTTCAAATTCGTGTTATATGTTTTGATGTTACACTATGTTTAGACCTCCGTTATGTTTATTATGTTGATCTTCCACTCTAATTGATTGAGTTAGATGTTATGTTCATGCCATGGGTCGACTTGAAGCCTCTTAGGGTTCCTTGTCCATGTCTTAGTCTGGGCCTATGTTTGGGTCATGACACTTCGCTGGGACTTCATCTACATCTAGCTTTTAGTGAGGCCTCCTACATTCGGAGAGTCTAGGTTATTAAGTCTTTTATTTATAGAGCTTGAGGGAGCCGTGGGAACTATGTACCGACACCCTTTCTACAGTTATTAGAGGCTTCATAGATAGAGTTAGATATTGAGTCAATAATGTTACTACTAACATTTATTTCAGTTATAGAATAAATTCTCTTTCATTATATAGAGCTCACTATGTTTCAGCTTCTTCAATATTTATTGAGATCTAGTGTTATACTCTGAAAGCCCTAAGATCAGACCTAGGAGTTGAAACAGAGAAAATAGAAATTTCTGCACCAGGTCACAGGATGAGTCATCCAGTGACCCATCAGGAACCTCATGAGTCGTTAAATGACTCGTGGGGAGAGGCTGAGACTTGGTTGAAAATTTGGGAGTTGAGGTGACCAAGAGTCGTGTTCAACACCACAAGTCTCCATGTGAGCCGTGGTCAAGGGTTGGATGAAAGTTGGAAAATTTGGGCAGTGTACCTAACGAATTGGTCACATGACTCGTCGGGTGAACCACGAGTCGTGGTGGCCCCCGTGATGAACCCCATGTGATTTTTCGCAGTGAAGGTGACGGGAGGTGACCACGAGTCGGGGTCACCAGTAACGATTCATTGAGTACCTCTTGGTGACTATCAGTATGCAATTTCCAGTGAAGGCGACGAATGCAGACCATGAGTTGTGCCCAGGGACGACGACTCATCCAGTCCCTCATTTGGACTGGCAGTTTCTTTTTCACTGCGATTTTATTAAGGGTTTTTTTATAATTCCAATGTTCCTAAGGCCTAAACTACACGTTTTAAGGTCAAAATGGATTTTGTAAGAAGGGTTAAGTCATTATAAGTCTATCCTAATTCATGCATGCCAGTTTAGAAGTTTGAGAGGTGATTAAGGCTAGTTCTTCAAGGTTCTTCCTCAATTCTCTTTGGGAAATCAAGAAAGTGTGAAAATCAGATCCCTTCAGGTATGTAAGGATATGAATAGGTGCAATTGACCACACCCATGCCCAATTCCCTCTCAATTCATGATGTTCTAATTGATGATTCCATGGGATTTTTACCCAATGAATGAATTCCTAAGTTTTAATCATGCGTATAATCTAAGCATGTTTTAAATGATGAATTTTTAAATTATAAATTATGTTTTCAAGTTTTATAAACTATGATGCCCATCCATGAACATTAATGAAAGTTGAGATCTATGAGATATGTGTTCAAGCATGATGAGATATTTATGAAGAAAGTATTATTTTGAAATACCCATGTTTATGTTCATGTTTTCTAAGTGAATCAAGTTGATTTCAAGTATGCTTAAGTATTGGGCAAGCCAATATTAACAAGTATGTCTTATGATTTCATTAATTAGCTTACCACATGGTTTTAGAGTCAAGACTCCCATTATTTTTAGCTTGTGGTATGGTTCGAGCTAAGGCTCCTCATGTTATGATTTCAGATTTTGCATGTATTTTATTATTCATCGTCGTCACTAGATGATGGTCAGCTTCGTTGAAAAGCAATGGAGAGCATATACATGTTTTTGGGAGTAGTGTCTAGCACCGAGTAGGCTAAGGGTCAGACAACCCTATGCCTCAGAACTACGTACTAATGTAGGTATGTTTAGATTATTTGGGACCTCCCTTGTGAGCTTCCCCTTCCCCCAAGGGACCTTCAGCTTGATATCGATATCATGGTAGCGCCCTTAGCCATAGCAAGGCTTTGGACGACTCTACCCACTTGAGTGTGATAGTCGGGACCACGTAAGCTCTATCGTGGTACTGTCGATTATATGATGAGTCTCCCATTGTTCCTCATGATTTCAGTTATGCATGTGCATCAGTCATGATATTATGTTTTCAGAAGGTTTGACCTAATATTCAGTTTTACTTATGATTATTAGTATTTAGCTTTGGATCATTTGATTCAGTTATGATGTTCAGTTTTGTTCAGATCATGATTTCAGAAAATTGCATGCAAGCCCTACTCTCAGAATATTATCTTGATTATGTTTTATACTATGTTTGTTTAATGATTTTAGTTACTTAGCGTTTTTACTTACCCTGCATACAAGGTACACTCCATGTACTGAACACATACTCTATGTTGTATCATTTCATGATACAGACATCAATATTCAGACTCAGTCTCTTCAATAGCCAGATTCTCAGCATTAGTACTTCCCGCTCAGAGTTGGTGAGTCCTCATCTTGCAAGGCCCCTCCTATTTA
>JACEIK010009339.1:27749-44126 GCA_018107945.1 Datura stramonium
AGGTGGGCTGTTTTGGGCCTCCTCTTTGCCGACGTTTGCGTGTTTATTCCGTCTCCAAGCCTCTACTTCACCAATTCATGAATTAGCTCCTCAAAAGTCACCAATTCATGACCATAGGGGATGAGATAAGGCTCGAGAGGTCAGAGTAGCAAACCCGCAAAGACTAGCCCTCCAGAGTGTAGCAGATGTGGTCAGAGATATACAGGCCAGTGTTTGGCAGGTACAGGTGCTTGCCTCAGGTGCTGGAAGCCCGGGCACATGCTTAGGGATTTTCCAGCGGCCAGATAGGGTCATGGTAGGGGCCGAGGCCCAGCTTCAAGATCAGCAACTCCACCAGCACGCCCAGCTCAGCAGGGAGCATCTACTAGTACAGGTGGTGGACAGCGCCAAAATTGATTCTATGCCCTAGCATCCCGCTAGGAGCAAGAGGTCTCCCTGGAAGTAGTCACTGGTATGTCACGAGTATTCCATCTTTATGCATATGCATTGTTATATCCAGGGGCTGCTTTGTCTTTTGTGATACCCTATGTTGCTAGTAGTTTAAGAGTCAGTCCCTAAATCTTATCAAAACCCTTCTTAGTCTTTACTCCAGTTGGTGATTCAGTTATAGCTAGACGGGTGTATAGAAATTTCCCTATCACAGTCCTTCAGAAAATCAGCTTAGCAGATTTGGTAGAGTTATCCATGACCGATTTTGATGTTATCCTCGACATGGATTGGCTATTTGCATGGTATGCCTCAGTGAATTGTAGAACTCGTGCATTAGAGTTCAGATTTTTGGGCGAGCCAGTCCTAGAGTGGAAAGGTAGTTCAGCTATGCCTGTAGGTCATTTCATTTCCTATCTTAAGGCCAGAAAGATGATTTCTAAGGGTTACGTGTACCATCTAGTTAGGGTTAAGGATGGTACATTTGAAACCCTGACTATCCAATCAGTTCCAGTAGTATGTGAGTACCCATAAGTCTTCCCAAATGATCTACCAGGAATTCCTCCTAAGCGGGAGATTGATTTTGGTATTGACCTTCTTCCTGATACGCAACCTATATCTACCCCTCCTTATAGAAAGGATCTAGTCTAGCTAAAGCAGTTGAAGGAGTAGTTGAAATACCTTTTAGACAAGGGTTTCATTAGACCGAGCAAATCCCCATGGGGTGCGCCAGTTCTCTTTGTTCAGAAGAAAGATGGTTCTCTACGTATGTGCATTGATTATCGACAATTGAACAAGGTCACTATTAAGAACACATATCCTCTTCCCAAGATTGATGATTTATTTGACCAGCTTTAGGGTGCTAAGTGCTTTTCAAAGATAGACCTCAGATCCCGATACCATCAGCTCAAGGTTCGGGAGAGCGATATTTCGAAGACAGCCTTCAAGACTCGATATGGTCATTACGAGTTTGTAGTTATGTCTTTTGGACTATCGAATGCTCCTGCAACTTTTATGGATTTGATGAACAGGGTGTTCAAGCCATATTTGGATATGTTCGTGATTGTTTTTATAGATGATATCCTTACATACTCTCGAAGAGAGGAGGAGCATGCCGCTCATTTGAGGGTGGTGCTACAGACCTTGAAGGGTTGTCAGCTATATGTTAAATTTAGTAAATGTGAGTTTTGGTTGAACTCGTTGGCATTTTGGGTCATGTGGTGTAAAGTGAGGGTGTACAGGTAGACTCTCAGAAGATAGAGGTGGTGAAGAATTGTCCTAGACTGCTGAATCCTTTGGATATCAGGAGTTTCTTCAGTTTAGCTGGTTATTATCGGTGATTTGTTGAGGGGTTTTCATCTATTGCAACACTGTTGACCAAATTGACCCAGAAGAAAGTGAAGTTCCAATGTTGGAGGCTTGTGACAGAGCTTCCAAGAGTTGAAGACTTGACTCACCTCAGCACCGGTGTTAACCCTCCCTGAGGGTACCAATGGGTTTGTGGTATATTGTGATGCTTCGAAGATCGGCCTTTGGTTGTTATTGATGCAGCATGGTAATGTTATAGCATATGCTTCCATGCAACTGAAGGTTCATGAAAAGAATTACCCAACTCATGATCTCGAATTGGTAGCGGTAGTATTTGCCTTTACGATTTGGAGATACTACTTGTGCGGGGTCCATGTAGATGTGTTTACAGACCACAAAAGCCTACAATATGTGTTTACCCAGAAGTATATAAATCTACGTCGAAGGAGGTGGTTGTAGTTACTCAAGGATTGTGATATGAGTGTCCTTTACCATTCGGGCAAGGCTAATATGGTAACAGACGCTCTTAGTAGGCTTTCTATGGAGAGTGTGTCTCATGTTGATTAGGGGAGGAAGGAACTGGTGAAGGATGTGCATCGTCTTGCATGGTTGGGAGTTCATTTGGTTGACTCGACTGATGGTGGTGTTATTATTCAGAACGGATCAAAATCATCCTTGGTGACTGATGTAAAAGCTAGACAAGATGAGGACCCTATTTTGGTCAAGTTGAAGGAAGTTGTTCAGAATCATAAGGTAGAGGTCTTCTCCAAACGGGGAGATGGTGTGTTCCGGATGTTGATGATTTAATAGATCGAATGTTGCACGAGGCTCATGGTTCTAGATACTCCATACATCCAGGTGCCACCAAGATGTACCGTGACCTCCGGGAAGTCTATTAGTGGAATGGCATGAACAAGGACCTTGAAAAAATAGTGGCTAAGTTTCTGAATTGTCAGCAAGTGAAGGTTGAGCACCATAGACCAAGAGGTGTACTTCAGGACATCATCATTCCTACTTAGAAGTGGGAGATTAATATTGAATTCATCACAGGGTTTCCTCGCACTCGTCAACAGAATGACTCCATATCGGTGGTTGTGGAAAGGTTGACCAAAGCAACTAATTTCCTACCAGTTAAAACTACCGATTCAGTAGAGGATTATGCTAAATTATACATTCAGGAGATAGTTCGGTTACATGGAGTGCCCTTGTCCATCATATCAGACAGAGGTACTTAGTTTACCTCCTACTTTTTGAGATCGTTTCAAAAAGGACTTGGTACTCAGGTCAAGCATAGCACAACATTTCATTCGCAAATAGATGGTCAGGCAGAGCAGACTATTAAGAATCTCGAGGACATGTTGCGGGCATGTGTCATTGACTTTAAGGGTAGTTGGGATGACCATTTTCCTCTCATTGAATATGTATATAACAACAACTACCATTCCAGCATTTAGATGGCTCCGTTTGAGGCCCTCTATGGGAGGAGATGTAGGTCGCCTATTGGTTGGTTTGAAGTAGGTGAAGCTGCGATGATAGGACCAGATTTAGTTCATGAGGATATGAAGAAAGTTCAGCTTATAAAGGACAGGTTGAAAATAGCTCAGAGTCTCCAAAAGTCCTATGCGGATGTGAGAAGGAGAGAACTTGAGTTTGAAGTTGATGATTGGGTGTTTTAGAAGGTATCTCCTGTGAATGGAGTGGTGAGGTTTGGAAAGAATGAGAAACTCAGTCCCTGTTATATTGGCCCATATCAGATTGTTAAACGGGTTGGCAAGGAAGCATATGAGTTAGAGTTTCCCTCAAAATTAGCTTTAGTCCATCCAGTTTTCCATGTATCACTCTTAAAGAAATGTTTGAGTGATCCAACTCTAGTTTTTCCAGTGGACAGTGTCAGTGTGAAAGACAACCTTTGTTGTGAGAAGGTCCCGGTGGAGATAGTGGATCGGTAGGTTCGTAAGATAAGGAACAAAGAAGTAGCTTCAGTCAAGGTATTATGGAGGAATCAGCATGTTGAGAGAGCTACGTGGGAAGCCGAAGCAGATATGATGGCTAAATACATGCATTTATTCCCTTCTGGCTCAGTTTCATCTTGAGGTACCAGTTTCCTCCTAAATAATATATTCAGTTTCATGTTCAGCTCTTGTATCCCAATTTATTTCGTGTAAATAGATGTATGTGTGATTCAGGAATTCAGCTCAGTCATGTAGTTCAATTCGGAGTCAGTCACTCCATCAGTTTTCAACATGTATGTTCAGTGTTTGAGTATGATGATTGCATTTCTCTGCTTTTCTGCATGATTTTCAAAATTCGAGGATGAATGTTCCCAAGGGGAGATATTATTATACCTCGAAAGCCCTAAGATCAGATCCCGGTAGTTGAAACAGGGAAAACAGGAATTTCTACACCAGGTCACAGGACAAATTTTCCAGTGACCCTTTAGGAACCCCACAAGTCGTTAAGTGACTCGTGGAGAGAGGCTGGGACTTGGTTGAAAATTTGGGAGTTGAGGTGACCACGGGTGTGATCACGAGTCGTGATAAACACCACGAGTCTTTATGTGAGCTGTGGTCAGGGGTTGTATGATATTTGGAAAATTTGGGCAGTGTACCTAACAGATTGGTTACCACGACTCGTCAGGTGCACCACGAGTCGTGGTGTCCCTCGTGATGACCCCCAGGTGATTTTTGGTAGTGAAGGTGACAGGAAGTGACCAGGAGTCATGGTCACCGGTAACGATTCATTGAGTACCTCGTGGTGACTATCGTATGCAATTTCTAGTGAAGGCGACGAATGCAGACCACGAGTTATGGCCAGGGACGACGACTCATCCAGTCCCTCATTGGGATTGGCAGTCTGTTTTTCCCTGTGAGTTTATTAAAGGCTTTTCCGTAATTCCTATGTTCCTAAGGCCTAAACAGCGTCGTTTTTAGGTCAAAATGGAGTATTTTAATAAGGGTTAAGTCATTCTAAGGCTATCCTAATTCTTGCATACAAGTTTAGAAGTTTTAGAGGTGATCAAGGCTAGTTCTTCAAAGTTCTTCCTCAATTCTCTTTGGGCAATCAAGGAAGTGTGAAAGTCAGATCCCTTCAGGTATGTAAGGCTATGAAAGGATGAAATTGTCCACACCCATGCCCAATTCCCTCTCAATTCATGATGTTCTAATTGATGATTCCATGGGGTTTTTACCCAATGCATGAATTCCTAAGTTTTAATCATGGGTATGATCTAAGCATGTCTTAAATAATGAATTATGATTGATGGGAAGATTATACAATGTTTTAAATTATAAATTATGTTTTCAAGTTTTCTAAACTATGGTTCCCATCCATGAATGTTCATGAAAGTTGAGATCTAAGAGATATGTGTTCAAGCATGATAAGATGTTTATGAAGAAAGTATTATTTTGAAATACCCATGTTTATGTTCATGTTTTCAAAGTGAATCAAGTTTATTTCAAGTATTCTTAAGTATTGGGCAAGCCCATAAGAACAAGTATGTCTTATGATTTCATGAATTAGCTTACCACATGATTTCGGAGTCAAGACTCCTATTATTTTCAGCTTGTGGTATGGTTTGAGCCAAAGCTCCTCATGTTCTGATTTCAGATTATGCATGTATGTTATTATTCAGCTTCGTCACTAGATGACGGTCAGCTTCATGAAAAATGATGGAGAGCATATGCATGTTTTTGGGAGTAGTTTCTAGCACCGAGTAGGCTAAAGGTCAGTCAACCCTATGCCTTAGAACTACGCGCCAACGTAGGTATGTTAAGATTATTTGGGACCTCCCTTGTGAGCTTCCCCTACCCCCAAGGGGCCTTCAGCTTGATATTAATATCATAGTAGCACCCTTAGCCCTGAAAGTCTTTAGACGGCTCTGCCCACTTGAGTGTGATAGTCGGGACTACGTAGGCTCTATCGTGGTAATTTTGGTTATATGACGAGTCTCCCATTGTTCCTCATGATTTTAGTTATGTATGTGCATCAATCATCATAGTATGTTTTCAACAGGTTTGACCCGATGTTTAGTTTTACTTGTGATTATCAGTATTCAGCTTTGGCTCATTCGATTTAGTTATGATGTTCAGTTTTGTCCAGATCATGATTTTACAAAATAGCATGCAAGCCCTACTCTCAGAATCTTATCTTGATTATGTTTTATGCTATGTATGTTTAATGATTTTAGTTACTTAGCGGTTTTACTTACCTTGAATACTCGATACATTCCACGTACTGACTGCATACTCTATGCTGTATCATTTCATGATACTGGCTTTGATATTCAAACTCAATCTCGTCGATAGCCAGATTCTCAACTTTAGTACTTCCCGATGAGAGTTGGTGAGTCCTCATCTTGCAAGGGCCCTCCTATTCATTTATGTTCTCTATTTCAGTTTTAAGACTATAGTGAGTTGGGGTCTTTTCCCATCAACTGTTAGTGTAGAGGCTTTTCGAATATAGTGTGTATTAAGTGTTGGACCCATGTATGTATTCAGAGGTTAAGCTTTGTTTAGACTTCCGCTATGTAATTTAAGATGATCTTCCGCTTATCTATGATTGAGTTAGATATATGGTCATGCCATGGGTCGACTTGGAGCCTCTTGGGGTTTCTTGTCCCGTGTCTCACTCGGGGCCTATGTTCAGGTCGTAATATCTAGACTAATAGTAAGCCATGGCAAGGGTTCACTTGGATCATGATAGTGGTCTGAGTGTCGGTTGACGCCCTGGGTCTAGATTCGGGGTGTGACAAACATGGTACCAGAGATTTAGGCTTTCAAGAGTCCTAGGGTGTCTATGAAGTCGCTTCTAGTAGTGTCCTTCTTATCAGTGTAAAGCCTGCCACATCTTCCTCCTAACTCTCGTATTCACGTGCTCCAAAGCATAATGGCAGTTAGAGGAATAAGATGAGCTCTTGAACTATTTCTTCCCATAGAAGTTGAGAGAAGCTAAGACAGAAGAATTCATGAACTTGAAGCAAGGCACCAAAAGAGTGGAGGAGTATGGTCTCAAGTCCACCTAGTTATTTGGACATACTCTAGAGGTGGTGCTAGACTTGAGAGCAAGAATAAGGAAGTTTATTTTCGATTAAGGTAAGAATGAGAAGAGGGAATGCAAGGATGCACTGCTGCTTAAGGAGATGGAAATCTCTATACTTATTGTGTATAACAGTAGTTAGAGGAGTATAAACAGAAGGATAGAAAAGAACGTCAAGGAATAGAGAGTTTCTGAGGATGAACCCACCAGTGTTCACAGGGTCTAAAGGTTGATGAAGACCCCAGGACTTTATTAATGGAACGAGGAGAATCTTGAGAACGATGCACGTAACAGAAACAAAAAGGACTCGAGTTTACTTCTTATCATCTAAAGGATGTTGCTAATATATGCTATGATTAGTTAAAATCTTTTAGTGTTTCTACTCCGATCTTGAGTCAGTTTTAGCTAAGAGAATCTATAGAGATTGTACAGTTGCAGCCCATCATAGAGACACCACAGATTACTTGATAGAGCTTGATATGGTGGATTTCGATTTTATTCTAGGCATGGATAGGTTATATTTGCATTATGCCGCAGTTGATTGTAGAACTCAAATCATAGAATTTTGATTTCCATATGAGCCAGTCATAGTTTGGGAAGGTAGTCCTGTCATGCCTAGGGTCGTTTATTTCATACCTTAAGGATAAAAAGTTAATCTCTAAGGGTTGTGTCTATCATCTAAAGAGAGTGAGAGACTTTGATGTTGAGACCCCATCCTTTCAGTCAATTCCAATTTTTAATGAGTTTCCTAAGGTCTTCCCCCATGATCTTCCAGGAGTCCCTCCAGATAGGGAAATAGATTTATAATCGATGTTAATCCTAATACTCAGCCTATTTTTATCCCTCTATATAAAATGGCTCCAGCTGAGTTGAAAGAGCTAAAGAAACAGTTAAAGGATCTGGTAGATAAGAGTTTCATCCGCCCTAGTGTTTTTACCTTGGGGTACTCTAGTTCTCTTCGTGCATAAGAAAGATGGTACCCTTAGAATGTGTATAGATTATAGATGGCCCCAAAGATAGAATTATTGTAGAAGCACATAGCTCTAGATATTCAATTCATCTAGGTTCCACCGAGATGTACCATGACTTGAGAGAAGCCTATTGGTGGAATGGTATGTAGAGGGACATAACAGACTTTGTGGCTAAGTGTCCAAACTACCAGCAGGTTAAGGTTGAGCACCAAAGACCATGTGGTGTTGCTCAAAATATAACACTCCCCGAATGGAAGTGGGAGATGATTAATATGGATTTTATCACTGGTTTACCAAGACCCCACAAACAACATGACTCTATTTGGGTGATCATGGATTAAACGACTAAGTTAGCTCATTTTTTAGCGGTAAAGACTACAGACTCAGTAGAGGATCTTGATAAGTTGTACCTTAGGGAGGTGGTGAGACTCCATGGAGTGCCATTATCTATCATCTCAGATAGAGATACTTAGTTTACCGCTTAGTTTTAGAAATCATTTCATAAAAGTTTTAGTTTGAAGGTGAACCTTAGTATTGTTTTTCACCCATAGACAGATGGTCAGATAGAGCATACTATTTAGACCTTGGAAGATATGTTAAGAGCATTTTTTATTGATTTCAAAGAAAATTGGGATGACCATTTACCTCTTATTGAGTTTGCATACAGTAACAGTTATCGTTATATCATTCAGATGGCTCCGTATGAAGCTCTTTATGGGTGAAGCTATAGATCTCCGATTGGATGGTTTGCGGTTGGCAAAGTAGAGTTGATATGACCATACCTAGTGCAACAAGCTATGGAAAAAGTTAAGACCATCCAAGAAAGGCTTAAGACTGCACAAAGCCGTCAGAAGTATTATACCGATGTTAGACTGAGAGATTTAGATTTTGAGATTGGTGATTGGATGTATCTGAAGTTTCACCTACGAATGGTGTTATGAGGTTATAGAAGAAAGAAAAGCATAGTCCCCGCTATATTGGCCTATATCAAATTTCTAAGAGAGTTGGCAAGGTAGCGTATGAGATGGAGCTGCTAGCTGAATTAGCCTTAGCCTATTCGGTTTTCCACATTTGTATGCTTAAGAAGTTTGTGGGAGACCCCTAACTCATTGTTTATATGGAGAGTGTTGGATTTAATGATAACCCCGTCATATGAGGAAGTTCTAGTCGAGATTCTTGATCATCAAGTTTGAAAGCTATGGAACAAGAATGTTTCTTCGGTTAAGGTAGTATAGAGAAATCAACATGTTGATGGAGATACTTGGAAAGATGAAGTAGACATGATAGCCAAGTATCCCCATTTATTCCCTTTTAGTCCAGAACCATCGTAAGGTAAGAGTTTCCTCTGTAGCATCCACATTGGTTTCATATTCCGTTTAGTTGGTGTTGAGTTCCTTAGTGTGACGTTGAGTTCATGAACTGAGATGGAACATTATAGTTGAATCAGCTGTTCTTAAGCCTTTATCATTCGAGGAAGAATGATTCCAAGGGGGAGATATTATAACACCTCAGACTTTTGGAAAAAGTTTAAAATTGTTCTAGGTATGTGAATAGACCCGAATCTGATGAATTTTATGGAAAATAAGTTTTAAGATAAATTCTTAAGTGTGAGAAGTGCATTAGATACAAATTAAGATCATAAGGAACCTCTAGTACAAAGTTGAGTTGGGAGCCTTCTTAGTCATTGAGTTCTCATATAAGTTCTTACAAGGATCAAATCCAAATGATCATAAACTCCTAGTTTACGAAGTATTTTTGAGTGATTAAACCCATAAAATTGAATCCCTTTGAGTCTTCTTTCCAACTCATCTGACCTTGCACCAATCGGAGTTCGAAGTAAGAAGTTATGAGTATTTTAGTGAAGCAATGTCAAGTGACATGAGGTCAAAGTCAAAGACGCGTGAAATTACCAAAAATGATCTCAAAGTTATTTTAGGGAATTCCCACGGTTTAATTGCCTAAACCTGGATGGTTTGGGATTCCTAGAGATATAATTTAAGTACTCTTAAAGCCTAGATACTAATTCCTCCCCATTCCAATTAGAATTCAAGGATCAAACCTCTCAACTTTTTCAAGAAGCTAGGAAGTCTTCTTCTCCAAATTAAAGTTCTTTAAGCTTGAGTCTAAGGTTCTATTTTTCCAGGTATGTAAGACTAACCTAAGTAAGGATTCCTATTCATCCTTATGCCCTACATCTATGCAAGAATTCATTGAGATTAAAGCTAGGGTTTTTAACTAATTCTTGAATTGTCTTCTTCTCTATGTACATATGTTGAATTGTCATTGTTGAATTCTTCATATTGAGTTATTTATTGATGTCTCTTGATTGTAGTCCTACTCCATTGATTGTTTATCATACTCTCTTGATTCTTAATTCTTGATTCTTGATTCTTTATTTTTGATTCTTGATTCTTGATTCTTGATTCTTGATTCTTGGTTCTTGATGGTTGAGGTTAGTTCATGTCTCTTATTCCATGAATCCTAGTTACATGAAAGCATAATTTTAAAGAAGCGTAATTTTGAAAACATGTATTCTGGAAGTAAATGTATCAATTTCATAAAGATTGAATATATTTTCAACAAAATATGCACGATGATATTTTATGCATAAAGAGATGATTTTTAGTATGATTTTCGAAAAAACATAAGTAAAGTCTTATTTTGAAAGTCATGAGATATTTTGAGCGAAAGGCTCCATATTGATGTTTAAAGATTGTTTTAAGAGAAACGCCCTTCATGATGTTTTAAACTATATTTTGAGCAAAAATCTCTTCATGATGTTTTAAAGATGTTTTAAAGATGTTTTAAACTATGTTTTGAGCTAGAGGCTCATAAGAAAGTTTAAAGATGATTTTTGAGTGAAAGGGCTCTATAGATGATTTTAGAAATTCATTATATATTATAACTAAAGTGCTTTATAATAAATTTTTAATGTTGCCTCCCTGAGGGCATTTGACTGGACATGAGCAAGATTGTATTGGGAGGAGTATTTAGCATTGAGTGGGTAAAAGGGTTCATACAATCCATAAGCCCCATAACTACGTAGCCAACATAGGATAGGATCATGCCATTGGTTCGGGCAACTCCTCAGAGATAGTCTCTGATAAGGACTCGATGTTACAAATCCCATATTGTGATCATCCTCTACCCTAGCAAGATATTGGACGGCTCTGCCAACTTGAGCGAGATAGTTGGGCATCGCGTGCTCATTCATCATGGTGTCGGTTATGAGAAACTCCCACCCAACCTAATTGATGTACTTTACTTGCATAATTATTTACAGAGATGTTTTGATGCATAAGTTTTATTGCATAAATTGTTTTACATGTGATCATATTGTGTCCTATGCATCATATTGAGTTTTCGAGTACAGTTCTCCTTTATTGTTTCATGTCAAGTTTATTGATTCCAGTTATATCCTTCACTTGAGATATTCTTGCTAATGTTGTTTCACTTAGCTATTTTATATACCATATAATCCATGTACTGATGCCTTTTTTTGGAGCTACATCATATTATCATGCAGACTCAGGTAGACAGGATCAGCAGCGGACACTTTGCTAGGACTTCATTGACATTCAACTTTTGGTGAGGCCTCCTTCATTCAGAGAGTCTCAGTTACTGAGTCTTTTGTTTATAAAGCTTGAAGTAGCTATGGGACCTACGTTCCGGCACCCCTTGTACAGTTATTAGAGGCTTCATAGATAGAGTTAGATATTGAGTCAATAATGTTACTTCTAATATTTATTTTTGTTTGAGAATAAATTCTCTTTCATTATATAGAGCTCACTATGTTTTAGCTTCCGCATTGTTTATTGAGATCTAGACTAATGGTAAGCTAGGCCAAGGGTTCGCTTGGATCATGAAAGTGGTCTGAGTTCCATTCAACACCCAATGATTCAGGGCATGACAGTTAATTAAGAGTCATTTTCTTAGTGTTGCCATAGCGGTACTGACCCTTCCCGATGATGGATAGACGACGACCATCTTAAGGGAAATTAGTCACAATTTTTTCATTTTTTAGGATGGAGTCAAAACTACTACTTGTATGCTCTTTGATATTCCATTTAGAAGATAATCTTTGATACTTATGTTAATTGCTTATTTGTTACATTGATCAACTCATGAATATATATGTTGGCTTTTGATTGAACTCGGGAGAGGGAACCAAGAGTGTTAAAAGTAAGTGTAAAACAGGTTTCAAAGACCCATTGACCTATGGGTTCAAGGATAGATTTTGTTGTCGACGATAGGAATATATCCTTCAACCCTATTCAGTTGAATACAAGTAGCCACAATCATCGTCTCATGCTTCTCTTGTGACCATAAAGGAGATAGGAATTAGGATTCATGGGATAATTCTTGGATGTTCGGGAGAATGGAAAGAAATGGGATAGTAACTCGCAACTAGCAATATTAGGAAGAATTAATCTAGCGTATTCAAGTGTTAAAACTCAACCTAAAGCAAAAGTGCAAAGACCTTAGATTCTGTCATCATTTGAATTCAAACATTTGTGAAAATCATTCAATTTCATTAGTTAATTTATTTCTCAAGTTTAGTAGTTTAATCTCCATACCATTCTCCATTTTTATCTATGTTTATTAGAATAGTGAAAGTGTTAATCTTAAGTAATTAATCTAGCAAGTCCCTAACGGATAGATATCGGGACTTCAGCGTCCTATATTACTTGACGACCACATATTCTTGCATGCGCTTGGGCGACATCAATACTTGATACATTATTATACTGACACCAATCTTGGAGTGCTGCACTTTTGCCTATAGATTCTGACAGACAAGTTCAAAGACCTCCTTAGTAGTAGTTTAGATTTAGCGGAGTGGTCAGCTCCCTGCTTCCAGAGTTGCGATACTTTAGAGCTTTTCTTGTCTTTTCTTGTTAAATTATAGGTAGGTCGGGAACCTGTTGTCACGCCCCTCCATGGGAGGCTTAACTGGCACAAAATCGTTTCTATGCACTCTCATCATGCCAAGATCTAGAGAACTCCCCCGATTTGGTCACGGGTATGTTACAAGTCTTTCAGCTTAATATTTATGTGTTGTTAGATCTAGGGGCTATATTATCCTTCACGACCCTATACGTTGCTATAAAATTCGATGTCAATCTCAAAATCCTCTCCGAGCCCTTCTCAGTCTCTACTCCTGTCGGTCAGACAGTCTTAACACAAAGGGTATACAGAAACTGCCCAGTTATAGTTCTCCAAAAAGTTACCACAACTGATTCAGTAAAGTTAGACATGACCTACTTTGATTTCATTCTTGGCATGGACTAGTTGTATTCCTCTTATGCTTCAGTCAAATGTAGAATCTAAATAGTAGAATTCCAATTTCTAGGTGAATTAGTCCTAGAATGGAAGGGTAATTCCACAATGCCTATAGGTCGCTTTGTCTCTTACCTTAAGGCTAGGAAGATGATTTCCAAGGGTTGCATGTATCACTTACTTTGGGTGAAGGATTCTAAGTCCAAAACCCTAACTCTTCATTCAGTCCTAGTTGTTTGTGAATTTCCAAAGGTGTTCCTAGATGATCTACCTAGAGTTCCTCCCGAGCGGGAGATTAACTTTGGGATAGACCTCCTCCTTCATACATAGAAAATATCCATTCCTCCTTACATAATGGCTATAACTGAGCTTATGTAGTTGAAGGAACAGTTGAAGGACCTTCTAGATAAAGGTTTTATCATGCCTAGTAAGTCCTCATGGGTTCCTCAGTCCTTTTCATGCACAAGAAATATGGCTCTCTTAAGATGTGCATTGACTACTACCAATTGAAAAAATTCACAATCAGGAATAAGTATCACATTCACAGGATTGATGACTTACTCGATTAGCTTTAGGGCACTAGTTTCTTCTCTAAGATAGACCTCAGATCCGGCTACCATCAGCTCAGGATCATAGAGTGTGGCATTCTAAAAACGGCCTTCAGAACTCAATATGGTCATTATGAATTTGTATTTATGTATTTTGGACTAACCAATGCTCTTGTAGCTTTTATGGATTTGATGAACACGGTATTCAAGCAGTACTTGGATATGTTCATTACCGTCTTCATAAACGATATCCTTGTATACTCTTAGAGTGAGGTGGAACATGCTGATCATATGAGAATTATGCTTTAAACTCTTATGGACTGTCAGCTATTTGCCAAGTTCAGCAAGTATGAGTTTTTGTTGAAGTTAGTTGCATTTCTTAGACATGTGGTTTCTAGTAAGGGCATCCAAGTAGACTTTTAAAAGATAAAGGCAGTGAAGAACTAGCCTAGACATATCACTCCCACTAACATTAGAAGCTTTTCAATTTAGCTTGTTGCTATAATAGGTTTGTAGAAGGATTTTCATCCATTGCCTCACCTCTAACCCGATTCACTCAGAAGAAGGTCAAGTATCAATGGTCTGATGCTTGTGAAAGGAGCTTTCAAAGTTAAAGACTCAACTCATTTCTGCTCCAGTCTTGACCCTGCCAAAGGGCACTGATGGCTTTGTAGTGTATTATGATACCTCAAGCGTTTGCCTCGGGTGTGTGTTGATGCATCATAAGAAGGTCATTGCATATTTTTCTAGACAACTTAAGACTCATGAGAAGAATTACTCGACACATGACATTGAGTTAGAAGTAGTTTTTGCTTTGAAAGATTTGGAGACACTATTGTTATGAGGTGCATGTTTATGTATTCATGGACTATAAGAGCCTTCAGTATGTATTTAGTCAAAAGGACCTGAATCTTCAATAGAGGAGATAACTTTAACTTCTCAAGGATTACGACATGAGTGTTCTTTATCATTCAGATAAGGCCAATGTGGTGGTTGATGCCCTTAGCAGGTTTTCCATGGAGAGTGTGGATCATATGGAAAATGGAATAAAGGAGTTGGTAGAGATGTCCATAGGCTTACTCCCTTAGGGGTTCGCCTTGCGGATTCAGCTGATGGTAGTGTCATTATTTAAAATCATTCAGAATCTTCATTGGTGATAGAAGTTAAGGAAAAACAAGATAATATTTTTGTTAATTTGAAGGAAGAAGTCTGAAATCAAAGAGTGGAGGTTTTCTCCCAACTCCAATATTAGGGCCAACTACGTGTTCCGGGTGTGGATGACTTGAGAGAGCGTATATTGAGAGAGGCTCATAGCTCTCAGTATTCTATCAACCCAGGTTCCACCAAGATGTACAATGATCTACGAAAAGTGTACTGGTAGAATGGTATGTAAGGAGATATTGCGGAATTCATGCTAGGTGTCCAAATTGCCAGTAGGTTAAGGTTGAACACCAAAGACCAGTAGGTATGACTCAGGATATTAGCATTCCTATATGAAAGTGGGAAGAGATAAATATGTACTTTATAATAGGTTTACCTCAAATGCGCCAACAACATGATTCTATATTGGTGGTTATAGACTAGATGACTAAATAAACACAATTCCTACCAGTAACACTATAGATTTGGCCAAGGATTATGCTAGACTATACATTCGGGAGTTGGTCAGACTACATGGAGTCTGTTTTTCCATCATTTCTGATAGGGGTACCCAGTTCACCTCATAATTTTGGAAGTCATTTCAGAAGGGTCTTGGTACTCAGGTTAAGCTTAGCATAGCTTTTCACCCGCAGACTGATGGTCAGGCCGAGCGAACATTCAAACTTTAGAGGATATGCTGAAGCTTGCATGATCGAATCCAAGGGTATCTGGGATAATTACTTATCTCTCATTCAGTTTGTTTATAATATCATCTTTCACACTAGTATTCAGATGGCCCGTTAAAGGTGCCTTATGGGTGGAGATATAGATTGCCTATTAGGTGGTTTGAGGTAGGTGAGGCTTGCTGATAGGGCTAGATTTAATTCATGTGGCCATGGAGAAGGTTTTGCTAATTAGGGAGAGGTTGAAAACCACTAAGAGATTAAAAGTTTTATGCGGATGTAAGGAGGAGAAAGCTTGAGTTAACAATTGATGATGGATATTTCTGAAGGCATTGCCCATGAAGAGGGTGATAAGGTTGTCATTACAAGATTCTGAGGTGCATCAGCAATGTGGCCTATGAGTTGGAGTTTACTATAGAGTAAGTATTGGTGCATCCAACCTTCCATGTATCTTTGTTGAAGAAATGCATTGGCGACCCGACTCTAGTTGTCCCTTTAGAGAGTATTGGTATGAAGGATAGTCTCTTTTATAAAGAGGTTCTAGTTGAGATTCTTGACCATCAAGTTTGTAAGTTGAGGAATAAGGTAGTCCCTTCAGTGAAAGTCCTTTAGAGGAACCAGCTTGTAGAGGGAGCTACTTTGAAAGCAGAAGTAGACATGACGACCAAGTATCCGCACCTCTTTCCTTCCATTTCAGCTCCAGCTTGAGGTAATATTTTCCTCCTTAGTATTCCACTCAATTCCATGCCCCTTGGTTTCTCTCATGTCTTAATATGCATGCATGTTTCATGAAATTAGTCCAGAGTATATATCTCAGTCTGGAGTCAATCACTCCATCAATATTAAATATTTAGTATTCAGTATTGGGATTGTATCTCTTTCCCTATCTTTTCAACCTTATTAGTCTTTATTCGAGAATAAATTTTTTCAAAGGGGAGATAATATAACACCCCAAAAATCCCAAAGATCATATCCTAGATATGACGC
>JACEIK010009340.1:11413-29849 GCA_018107945.1 Datura stramonium
AGTCTTGCATAACCCTTAGCTATATTAGTAGTCATGACTACCAAGAAATGATCTAATTTTGTTAATCTATCAACAATAACCTTGATCGAATCATTCTTCCTGCTCGTCTAAGGCAAAGCTATAATGAAATCCATATTGATCACATCCCATTTCTATGCTGGGATCTCTAAATTCTATGTCAGACCTCCCAGCCTCTGATGCTCAACCTTTACCTGCTGGAAATTAAGACACTAATCCATAAAACACGTAATGTCATTCTTCGCACCATGCCACCAATAGAGCTATCTCAGGTAACGATACATCTTCCTGGCACCCAGATGTACTGAGTAAGGGCAATAATGAGCTTCGGTCATAATATGATCCTTTAGCTTACCCACATTGGGACCACGCAAGCAAGTCTAATATTTGAGAACTCTAATTGGCCCACACTAAAATAGTTTCTACTACTCCTGCGGTATGGTATCTCTCAGCAACACAAACTCTGGATAATTCTCTGCCTCTACTTAACTTTTGACGCTAAGGGAGGATTTTGTGGTATTGTGAACTATAACACCTCTATCTTTAGTCTCTAATAATCGGATATGCAAACTCAGTTAATTGTTGCAATGTCTTTACCATTTTAACTTTATCAGCCTCAATGTAACTTAAACGCCATATATATTTATGGCTTAATGCATCAGCCTCACATTAGCATTTCCTAGATGGTATCAAATGCTTACATTGTAATCCTTCAGCAACTCTAATTACCTTCTCTACCTCAAATTTAGCTCCTTCTGCTAAAACAAATACTAGAGGCTCTTATGATTTGTGAATATATGATGAGTTAGAGGAATTGAACAAAAAACCAGTATGTAGGAGGTGAGGAATATGTGTTCCGAATAAGGGAAAGTGTAAAACGCAAGTGCAAACACAGGTTACACTTGGAAGATGGTGAAGTGAACCCCCGACACACAAGTTGGCACCTGCGAAATATAGGTGCAAATGTAGGACACACTGTAATAGAGCTTCCCCGATCTGTGAAGCAGGTGCAGCTCACAAATGGGCACCTACGAAACACAGGTGCCTCACAAGTGACCAAATCGTTGAAAAGGGTAAAAATCATTTAGTTGAGGAACAAGTATATCAGAGAAGCTTCCAAGGGAAAATTTGGAATAGCTGAGCCTAAGGGAATGTGCAGAATTTTCCCAATTATACACATCCATTTCATAAGACATCATATCTCAACATTGAATTGTAGAGAGAAGTAGTGAGAGAGAGAGATGAGTACATTGTTCTTCTTCTTCTTCTTCACTATTTTGAGCTAGGTACACCATTGTTGCAGGTTTAAAAGTTTGATATTACTATTCATGATGGTGACTTTTGAAGATTTATCTGAGTATCATTCATTTATCTTTATTTATGAGTAGCTAATTTGCTATCTAGGAGTGTGTGCTTGATGGGTATTTAATTTTATTAGGTATTGATCAATTATTGTTAGCTTTAATCTAAATGCATGGATCTATTATTCCCTCTGAACTTTATGTGAAAATTAGCGGTTGCAAACACTAGTTTTATTTACTTATCTTGCTTGAGCTTGAGAAAGAAGAGTGAGATATGGGTGAGGAAACACTAGTGGGGATTTGGAGTGTGGATGTGCCGGGTTGAGCTAGTGATACTCAAAACCCACATCCTCACTCCATTAAAGTATTAAGGCAAGAGATAGCTTGACTTTTCCTCAAGCTTGGTATGGTTGGTTTTTTATTAGGACCTTCACGTTTGAGAAAACCCATGGCAAAAACATCATTGTGGTTGAAAAACAAGAGGATATGATTTTATCCACGCTACCCATGCTAGAAATTGAAGTTAAAGCAATCGAATCAATCCTAGTCTAGTTAACACTTCATACGTTGCACATCCCTAGCCCTTTTCTATTGCTTGAAATAGCCCTTTGTGTAATTTAGCTTTATAAATTTAGATTCAATATTGTTTTCCCCTTTTTCTTCCCATATGTTTATTTTATTTATGTTGACAATGATGCATTCGAATTTGAGTTAGTTTACAACTTTTGGCTTGTCAATCTCGATTTTCTGTGGGATTCAACCCCGACACTCATCGGAAGTTTTGTTTTTGACAACGACCGCTGCCACCTCTCTTAATTGGGAGAGATTTATTGAGAGTTATCAAAAAATTGGCGCCATGTCCAGGGAATTGAGTGTGATTTCCATTACTTGTTTAGTAATTCAACATTGTTTTTGCATCCTGTGTTGTTTTTATGTTGCGGTTGTGTTTTTGCTATTTGTTTAGGTATGTGAAAATGAGTCATTCTAGCAGTGGAAGTAGCATGGATGGTTTAATGGAGGGAGAGGATGATCCCATGATTAATGATGTATCTTGTCCAAATCACCTACCATTTACGGTAGGGAATGCAGTCTTTCACATCACAAGCACCATGTTGCATTTATTGCAAATGAAGGGGTTATTTGGGGGGTAAGCTAGTGAGGATGCAAATCGGCACCTCCAAAACTTTATTGAAATATGCCAAACGCTCAACATTACCAACATTAGTCAGGAATCCATCTGTTTGAGATTATTCCCATTCTCTTTTACAGGAGAGGCCACAGTTTGGTTGGAGGAGTTGTTGTCCCAGGTCCATTACCTCGGGGAATGAGCCAACTAAAGCATTCCTTGAAAGATTCTTTCCACCTTCCTGGATTCTCCAATTGAGCGATGCGATTACAAATTTTAGAAACTTCTATGAGAGTCGATTCATGAAGTGTGGCTCCAATTTAAAAGAAGGTCACCATCTGCCCCAACCATGGTCTACCCGATGGGGTGTTTCTCCAAAGTTTCTATAGGTCTATTGACTCTATAAAAAAAATCAATGACCAACAATTTTTACAGGGGGTTCAATCATGGACCAAACATTTGGCATGGCTAAGGAACTTCTTGATAGGATGAACAAAATGAATAGAGCTTGGCACATGAGGGACACTGGGGTGTCCGCAAGTAGTGCATCTTCTAGATATCTACCAACCGAGTAGAGAAGGCTCCATGAAGAGAGAGATGAAACTTTAGCTAAGATGATGACCCAGGTGGAGTTGATGGCTAAACATATGTTGGGAACCCGAGAATGAAAGGAACCTTTCCTAGTCAGACAATGCAAAACCCAAAGAATGATAATCATTGCAAGGCTATTGTCACAGGGAGTGAGAAAGTTGTTACTATGTATGGGAAAGTTGATACTAATGCGGGTGAGAAGCCCAATATATTTGTAGATTCAAAAACAAGTGAAGTTGAAGTGAATGAGAAGGTGCCAAGAGCACCTATTTGTATTGATAATGAAGTGATGTTAGAGGAGGAAGAAGTTGATGCTCCTCCTAAAACTGAGAATGTTGATGAAGAGGGCGAGGAGGCCCCCAATACTAAAGGCTAAGTGCCTAGAGTCCCACCTCCTTATCCTCAGTAGCTAGTAAAGAATAAAGAGGACAATCAATTTAGAAAGCTTATTGACATGTTTAGCAAGTTATCCATCAACATCTCGCTGGTTGATGCCTTGCTCCAAATGCCCGGATATGCAAAGTTCATGAAGGAGCTTCTGAAAAAGAAAAGAGTAGTTAATGTGAACACAATGGAGGTGTCAAATCACTGCAGCACTGTGATGGCATGTAACCTTTCTCCAAAAAGGGAGGACCCCAGAGCATTCACCACTCTATGCACAATTGGGGGTTTACATGTTCCACTAAGATTTTTACATTCTCGGGGGCGAGCATAAACATGATTGTTGTCATGACATTCAAGAAGTTAGGTTTGGGAAGTCCCAAGCATACAAAAATGAGGTTGTTAATGGTGGATCTCTCTATAAAATGCCCAGTGGGAATTCTTGTAGATGTGTTGGTCAAGGTTGACAAATTTATCCTTTCAGCTGACTTTGTCATGTTGGATTGGATGTTGATATTGAGGTGCCCATTATCTTGGGGCGACCACTCTTGGCCAAAGGGAAAGCTTTAGTTGATGTGGAGCTTAGAGAGGTGAAGTTTTGAGTTGGTAGTGACGAAGTAATATTAAATGTATGTCAACCAATGGAACCACCTGATGAATGCAAGGTGATAACAATGATGAATGAAAAAAATGAGCAAGGGTTGATCTTGAGGAGGAAGAAAAACCTCCAAATGAATGATGAAGTTGTGAGGAGAAACCGTCGTGCTGCAATGTTAAACCAAGTACTTCTTGGGAGGCAACCCAAGTGCCTTTTGATTTGTTTTTACATCACATTTTCGTTGTCTTTAGTGTGTAGGTTGATTGAATTAAAATAAAATCGAAGAAAACAAGGGATGAGCACCTGCGTGGGACTTATAATACGCAGGTATTAACCTACAGAGCGCAGGTCAGGCACTAGTGTGGTCCAGAATTCCTAGTAAAGTGTTAAGGACATGTGCCTCACCTACGAAATGCAGGAATAGATCTGCGAGTTGCAGGTGTAGCGCAGGTCTAAGGCAGCACACCTAGAGGAAATCATGAAAATAGCTGAAACTTGTGTCCTCTGAAACACAGTTGAAGATCCATGAAATGAAGGAGAGGCGCAAAATCAAAACAATGAATTGGGCTAAATGAGGGCCACCTGTGCATGAACTACACTTTGCAGTTTCAAATCTGCGGTTGCAGGTTCATCACAAGCGCAGGTATGAATTATGTTTTTAAATGTTGACCAACATGTTGACAGAATCGCACCCAGGTCTAACCCATGTCTTTTAAACTTCTCCCCACTTCCTAAAAACCCTATTTTCTGTACCACTTTCTTATTTCCATAACCCATCAACCACCACTTCAACTTCCCACACTCCACCATTAAATCCACCTTCAATTCCACCAATCCCTTCACCTTTCTTTCCCGTCTATAAAAAACCACCATCCTTTTCATTTTACAATATCACACCATTTCTTCCACCACACAAAAGTAGAAGAGGACTTGGGTCGGCCATTGTTGGAAAAAGCTTCAAGTATCATTCTAAGTTTCAAATTCATTACTCACCTTACTTGGTATTGATAACATCCAAATTCACTCCGTTTGATGAGAGAATGTAAACGGTCATTGACAAAACAAATATACTCGACAGGTGTCAGTGTCGAATCCCACACTGAATGTGAGTCGACCATACAAGATTTGTCTATTAAATTGAAGTAATTTGCATCAATGTTTCAAAATCAATGAAGTAAAAATTTAGAGAAATGTAATTTGTTAATTAAGAGAGGAATTCTATCACGAAAACAGAGGTAAAGCATAGAAAACACCAAAGGAGAAATGACTATGGGTGTGATATTGATAGGGGCGTCATTGAATTGGGATTGCTAAAGCCTTCTAGCATTACTCAATAGCATAATTAGTTGCAGTCAAGGTAGCATCCTAAGTTTCTCAACTAATTAGATGCATTAACCTCGGTGTTTTTCAAACCACAAAGTTCTTTTCACAACAACCACATCAACTTTGGTGAGAATTAACTACTTATAGCTTAAACTCTCAATGGGTATGTGATAATGGGTTTCGTCTATGTCTAGCCCAACCCCATATGATCAACACCCAATTACCCATTAGCATTTCCTCAGCCATACTTCAAATTCCTTTTTCAAGCAAAATTGAAGTAAATTCGACCCACATTTGAAATTATAAGTATTAATATTAAAACTCAGAGAAAATACTAAAATTATACTAATAGAGAAATTCTAAGATCAAATACACATTACCCAATTCAAATCAACCTCAATCATTCACACACCCCTAGCATAAAATTTAGCCACTCACGAAAGTAGAAAGAGACATTGAATAAAACTTCAATATCCATTCACAACTTAAGAAAGAAAATTTCAGCAAGAGTTTGAGCTCCAATGAAGTTTCTACCTTGTACAAGAAGAAGAAGATTGTTTCTCTCTCTACCTCTCTCTACTTCACTATAATGCTAATAGATTACTGAAAATCTGATATAGAAATTCTGGAATGTTTAGCTCCTTTTAGAGATGTAAAAAAATAGGGTACATATCTTCTCCTCTTTTTTTCATGCTTGATGTTTTTACCTCTTACTGGCAGGCATAACTTGCGACTCACCGGCAATTTTCCAGTGTTTTTCCGCGGGCTGCCGGTCAGTCACAGATGAAGGACAATGAGATCGTGAGTGCTTTGGTGTTGGCACCGGTGGGGACCGCCGGTCAGTCACGGCTGATGGCCAGTAAGTTCTTGATCACTTTGGTTTTGGCACCGACAGTTCACCGGTGCTGATCGATGGTCCGCCGGTCTCCATCCTTCCTTAGCACAGTAGACAATCGCGATCAACCGGCATTTTTTTGATGTCCTCTCATGAAGTGCCGGTCCTCAACTCTATTTTCATGATTTTTTGCTCAATTTCATGCTTTTCTCCATTCAAGTTAAATACCTGCAAAGATCAAGGAGAAAGAGAATAAAGTCCACCTAAATGACCTGAAAACTAAGCAAAAACTCATGTTTAAGAGCCTGGTGAGTTGGTAAATTACCAACTCATCGGCTGCGTATTGGGAAGAAGGTAAATACCAAAGCCAATCTCTTGCTCGGGAGGGACTCCTGGTAGATCATCTAGGAAAACCTCCGAACACTCACATACAACAGGGACAGACAGAAGAGTTAGGGTCATAGATGTAGCATCCTTAACCAGAACTAGATGGTACATGCAACCTTTATAAATCATCTTTTTGGCTTTAAGGTAGGAAATAAACTGACCTACAGGCACAGCTGAACTACCCTTCCATTCTAGGACTGGCTCACTCGAAGACTAGAATTCTACCATACGGGTTCCACAATTCACTGAGTCATCTTCTTCATTGAGAAGGTAGAAAACTCCATAGGAGTTCAGACCTTGCTTCAATTTCTCTTACTCTAGTTTGTGAATAGATAATGCATTTTTGTTCAATGCAATGTCTTACTTTACTTACACGAGTAGGTAAGTTCTTTGCTATGGGTGTGTGAAGGACTGGGTTTATTTGGGTTGGGTATTGTATATTTGATCTTAGATTTACTCAATTAGTCTAATTTTAGTGTTTCCTTTGAATTTTAAGTTGAAAACTCATAGTTGCAAATGTCGGTTGCATTTCCTTACTTGATTTTTCTTGAAAAAGAGAATTAAGGTATGGGTGAGGAAACACTAATAGGTATTTGGGTGGTAATTATGTGAGGTTGGGCTAGACATAGCCAAAACCCATTATTACACATCCATTAAGGATTGAAGCTAGAAATAGTGAATCCATATCCAAGCTGATGTGGTTGTTGTGAAGAGGAACCTTGATCTTTGAGAAAACCTGAGGTATAACAAATCTAATTGGTTGAGATACTTAAGATGTTGCCTAATACGTATATCATATTGTTGAGTAAAGATAGGAGCAATTAACAATTCCAACCCATTGAAGCCCTTGTCAATATCATATCCCTAGCAGTCTCTGCATTGTACTTTTATATACTTTGCCCCTGTTTTTAGTACGCTATTCCATATTTTATTTTATAAATCTTGATTCCCCCAATTCTCTTATTTGTATTGAAACATTGATATGAATTAGTTTAATTTAATAGACGACTTTTATGTAATCAGCTGACATTCCTTGTGGGATTCGACCCCAACACCCGTCGGGTGATTTGTTTTGATACAACGACCGTTTATGCTCCTTCGTGAAAAAGAGTGTAGTTTGGATTTTATAAAAAATTGCACCGTTTTCAGGGAATGTTGTTTGATAGCCTATAGTTTTTGTTACTTTGAGTTGGTTTTTGCATCTTGGCAAGTGAGTTGAGCTAATTCAGCATTTTGTGCTTCAACTTTCCATTGTTGAGTTGTTGATGATATGCTAATGAGACCCTTTGAAAGGATACTGATAGACCATGAGAGGGAATCATATGTTGAAACCCTCCAATTGATGGATGAAATATGGAGGAGAGAGGAAACAAAAGCCATAGTATTAGTGATGAAGCAAATCGAGTTGCTAGCGAATTGTATGATGGCTTTTCATATAAGGTATCAACAAGCCAATCAGGGCTATTGGTGTCCTTGTAATGAAAATCAAGGTCAGAACTCTGTCTATTCAGCTGAGACGAGTAGCCAAGGAAGTGACGAGTCACTCTAATCTCGCGTTGAAAGCATGCTTGAGGTGGTGCATGAGAAAGTTGTTTCGACTGATTTTGGAATTCAAGAGTTGCAAAGTGATTTAGATGTCACTAAAATAGTGAAAGATCATTAGATGGCCATAAGACAGTTAGAGGACAGAATGAACTTGTTAGCATCTCAAATGGCAACTCAGCAGGTTAAAAAGGAAAGAAAGACTCCACCACCCCCAACCAACATGGATGAAGAAGCAGTGGGATGGGAGGTGGAAGAAGAAATTTTGGAATTAATATTTTCTAGCATTCTCTTGAACAATGAAGGACTAGAAGAGGTGTGCCATGTGAGAAAAGGGCTAGGAAACTACACCTTTCAACCGAGGAAACACAATCTTGAACTTCAAAATAGGACAACCCCATCATCATCACAGCCATCCATAATTGTATCTTTTGTCTTGGAACTCAAACCATTACCTGCTCATTTGTGATATGCATATTTGGGGGAAAATGAGACACTCCCGGTGATTATCTCAGCAAAGCTCACCCACCAACATGTAGAAGAACTTATAGCAGTATTAAAAAGGCATGTACAAGCAATAGAATAGTATTCAGTTGATATCACTGGTATACCTGTGAGTATTTGTACTCACAAGATCAACTTTCAAGGGGATTGCAGCCCTTCAATTGAGTATCAGAGATATTTGAAGCCACCAATGCAGGAGGTAGTCAAAAAAGAAATTATCAAATGGTTAGATGCGGGAGTTGTGTATCCTATAGATGATAGTTGTTGGGTAAGTCCTGCCCAATGCGTTCCAAAGAAAGGGGGAATTACAGTTGTATCAAATGAAAAGAATGAGTTGATTGCAACTCGCCTAGTTACTGGATGGAGGGTGTGTATGAATTACTGCAAGTTGAACTCATGGACAAAAAAAAGATCACTTTCCAGTCCCCTTCATTGACCAAATTCTAAATCACTTGGCTGGGAAAGAATATTATGGTTTTTTGGATGGTTACTCAAGATACAATCAAATTTCTATTGCTCTCGGAGATCAAGAGAAACCACATTTACATGTCCTTATGGGACTTTGGCATTCAAGAGGATGCCTTTCGGACTTTGCAATGCTCCTTCCACTTTCCAGAGGTGTATGATGTCAATTTTTTCGGATATGGTGGAGGATACTATGGAATTCTTCATGGATGACTTCTCAGTTGTGGAAAATTTATTTGAAGATTGCTTGGTACACCTAAAAGAGGTGTTGAAGAGATGTGAGAGGGCAAACTTGGTAGTTAATTGGGAAAAGTGTCATTTCATGGTAAAAGAAGGGATTGTTATAGGACATAAAATTTTGAAGAAAGGGATTAAGGTAGACCAAGCCAAGATTAATGAYATTGCTCAGTTACCTCCACCAAGCACTGTGAAGAGTATTAGGAGTTTTCAAGGACATAGGGGATTTTACCACCGTTTCATTGAAGATTTCTTCAAGATATCTCATCCTTTATTTTGATTATTATAAAAAGAGGCAAAATTCAATTTTGATGAGGAGTGTATGAGGGCTTTTGTTGAATTGAAAGAAAAGCTAGTATACGCTCCAATCATCATGGCACCAGACTGATCAAAGCCCTTTAAGCTAATGTGCGATGTCAGTGGTGTAGTGTTAGGGTAGTCCTTGGTCAACAGAAGGAAAAGATTTTTCACCCAATTGACTACGCTAGCAAAGCCCTAAATGATGCACAAACCAACTACACAATGACAAAGCAAGAGCTGCTCGCTGTAGTATTTGTGTTTGAAAAGTTCCAAGCATACCTGTTGGAAACAAAAGTGGTGGTGCACATGGACCATACAACACTCAGATATTTCATGAACAAGAAGGATGCTAAACCCAGGCTTTTTAGGTGGGTCCTATTGTTGAAGGAATTCAACTTTGAAGTAAAGGATTGGAAGGTATATAAGAATCAAGTAGCTGACCATCTATCACGCCTAGAGATAAATGGTCAGTCAGGAGTACATGAGGAGATTAATGATGACTTCCGTAATGAACATATTCTGGCTGAAACCCATGACTTAACACCTTGTTTTGTAGATTTTTCTAATTATTTGGAAATCAATATCACACCCGAGGGGTTGACCTTTCATCAAAAGAAGAGATTCATGCATGATGTCCGGTAGTTTTATTGGGAGGAACCCTACCTTTTCCATAGTTGTGCCGATGGTATAATTTGTAGGTGTGTCCCAGATGTTGAAATGGTAACTATTCTAGAGGCTTATTATTCGTCACGGGTTCGGGGCCATTATGGGAGTGTTCGAATAGCGCAGAAGTGCTATAGTGTGGATTTTATTAGCCTACCCTTAATTAGGATGCCCATGACTTTGTAAAGTAGTGTGATCAGTGTCAACGAACATGCAGCATTTCGAGGAGGCATGAACTTCCTTTGACACCAATCTTAGAGGTGGAATTGTTTGATATGCGAGGGATCGATTTTGTGGGCCCTTTTATGAGCTCTTATGGAAACACGTACATTCTGGTGGCTGTTGATTATGTCTATGAGTAGGTAGAAGCTGTAGTGTTGCCCAACAACGAGGGGAGGTGCATAATAGCCTTTTAGAAAAAGTATATTTTCTCATGGTTTGGCACCCTTGAGCCATCATTAGTGATGGAGGATCACACTTTTGAAATAGATTGTTCAGCACATTGCTAGCCAAGTACCGTGTGAAGCACAAAGTGGCCCCCCCTTATCATCCACAGACAAGTGGCCAAGTAGAAGTTTTCAATCGGGCAATCAAATCTATCTTCACTAAAACAATCAATGCGACCATAATACATTAGGGTTTGAAGCTAGATGATGCCTTGTGGGCATATGGTACTGCATACAAAACACCAATTGGAATGCCACCATACTAGCTTGTTTTTGGCAAAGCTTGCCACCTCCCTGTTGATCTAGAACATAAAGCCTTGTGGGAACTAAAGAGTTTGAAACTTTATTAGGGGAGAGCCATCCAAGGGAGAGTGGAGAATATGTATGAGTTGGATGAATTTTAAATGCGGGAATATGAGAACGCCGCTATTTATAAGGCTCTCAAGAAGAATTACCATGACCAGAAAATCGTGCATCAAAATTTTTGTTCTGGGAGAGTTGGTATTTGTCACGACTCGAGAGGAGACCTGGATCATAGACACGGGACAAGGGACCCCGAGAGACCCCAAGTCAACCCATGTCATAAGCATTCACTAACTCATTCAATAAGAATAAAGGAAACATAATATAAACTCAGTGGAAGTCTAACTTAACATAACAACATAATGAACATATAAAGCTGAATACATGTCTAAGTCTGATAAGCCTCTAATATGGACGAGCTAATGGGACAACACCCCCAACTAGCTCAGAAATACTGAAACAAAAAATATGCTCAAGGTAACTGAAAGTCTAGTCCTTGGAAGATGAGGACTCACCAAACAAGTAGGTGCTAGCTCTGATAAGCGGCTACGAACAAGGCTGAACCTGAGAACCCAATCCTGCATCATGAAACGATGCAGCATAGAAAGTATGCGATCAGTACCTGGAATGTACCGAGTATGCAAGGTAAGTAAAACTGCAAGAGAAATAATAGTATTTTAAAATAAGTCATACATATATGATATCCTTTAAGGATAAGAAATATATCACAAGCATTCATTATGAAATCATTCTTATTTTATACATGGTCACGCATGGCCTCAGAATATCATGAATAAATCGAATGACACAAGCTAAATCATAACATTTATATAAAAATCTAAAAAATGAGTCAAACCTTGCTTTATAAACATGCATGCATAAGATAATTATCATGAGTAATGGATATGCAAACCCAAATGATATAGACAGCGGGAGACTCGTCACTTAACCTACATACCACGATAGGGCTTACGTGATCCCTACTATTACACTCAAGTGGGTAGAGCCGTCCATAACCTTGCTAGGGCTACGGATAATACCATGATATCGATATCAAGCTCAAAGGGCCAATCGGGCCGGGGATAGCTCATAAGGGAGGTCCCAATAATATAATAGAATCAACCTACGTTGGCGCATAGTTCTGAGGTGTAGGGTAGTCAACCCTTAGCCCGCTCGGTACTAGACTCTTCTCCCAAAACATACATTGCTCTACATCGTATAAATATGAAGCTCAACATCATATAGTGATGAAGCTCAACATGAAATCATGCAGAAGATCAACATCGTGTGAAACAAAGCTTAACATTGTCTATCGAAAAAGCTCATTATGGAATCACATATACACTAGATATCATATAAATATGAAGCTCAACAATGTCCTTTTGACAAAGCTTAGAATGAAATCATGCATAGACTCAACATAATGTGAAAAAAGCTTAACATTGTATTTGACAAAGCTCGACAATAACATGCATAGCAATTAAGGATTATGCATAGAGAAGGCTTTACTTTGAAACATACCACAAGCTCAAAGAATAGTGGGAGCCTTTACTCCAAAAATCATGTGGTAAGCCTACTTTAGAAATATCACTTCATCATTATCAACATAAGGGACTTGCCCAATACCTTATCATGCTTGAACCCATTCAAATCATTTGCAAACAATATAATTTGGGAGATGGCACTCCAAAATGAAGTAATAAAGTCAATTCAAGAAAATCATCACTCATGCTCATCATCGGGCACTACCCAGAGCTCCATCATACTTGGGTCTATTTAATCTTCTTTGAAAAGCATTATAAAAATCATTGGTAAGGTTGGAAACATGCTTTTCATCATCTACTCCATCATCATCACATTCTATTAGGTACAACCCACACATGGACGTTTTAGATTAAATTTTTAGAAAATAATTTTTGATAAAAGAAATTAAGAATAGAATCCATCCAAGCTCAGTAAATTACCAATATCAACTCAATTTAATCATACCCATGGGTAGAAATGTAAGAATCATGCATTTAAATGAAGACCATACTTGATTATCACAACCAAATCACAAATTGATAGGGAATGGGCATGGGTGGTGGAAGGAAGCACCCACTCATAGCCTTACATACCTGGGAATTAAGAATCTTAACTCCTCCTAATTACCCAGCTGAGATTTCCTTTGAAAATCTTGAAATTCTCCTTAATTTCTTCCCTTCAAACCTTAAACCTTCCATGCATGAAGAAATGGCCTAAGATGGGTTTTTCTCTGCTTAACACCCTCTATTATGATATTAAAACGACGTAGTATAGGCCCTTAGAACTTAGAAATTACGAAAAAGCCCTTACTTAAATCACTGAAAATAAATGTCAGAGGGTCCTAATGGACGACCTGACGACTCGTTACTAGGGCACGTGATCCGTTGGTTTAGCCGTCAAGTGCACTGCCTCGTCATTCATGAAGAATCATTTGGCTTGGTAATGGCCCTCCTAACGGGTCGTTAGGACTGACGATGACTCGCTAGCTACCATCTATTAAGTACACTAGATAAATGATCTTCGGCATAATTACATGCCCAAGTGCTATTTTATAACTTAATTTAGTCATGTTGGTCTGATTATACACTTACATTCTTATGTGATTTTATGTAAATTTGGGTATGAACTAACCAACATGATTAGTCCTTGTTTTGTAGGTGTAAAATGCATACTAAATAATGATGGGTGAAGTAAAGGAATGGAGTTGGAAGTGAATTGCAAAAGATGGCAAGGAAACATGCCATGGCAAGGATGGTCGCGCCAGGTATCGTGCCACGCTGTGCGTGTGCCGCGCCCAGCGTCATGCCACGCCCAGCGCCGTGCCACGCCAAGGCCATGCGCGCGAAATGCTGCCTTCCAAGGCGCTTGCGCGCCAGCGGCCGTGCCACGCTAGGAACTGCTGCACGCCACAGGCCGTGTCACGTTGGCCATCACTCAGGACAAGCGTTGTTCCACACCGGCTGTCGCGCCATGCCTCAGCCAAGCAATATTTAAGTGAAAATTCCAGTGGGCCTCCACGTTACCTCTATGGCACGGAGGAAAATTGGTGCATTCACCTTCGTGCCATGGAGCCATTCCATGACAGGCCAAAAATTGCAAATTTCCTATCTACTATAAATTAAACCCTTAGCTTCTTAAATCAATGGTCACGAAATATTTTCTGAAAACCGTAGAGGAGCGAAGGGAGAAGTGAAGAACTCACCTAGGGTTCAATAATTTTACATTCTCTTTTACCTATTCTTGTAAGTACACTACTTTAATAATGTTTTTAAGTTATTGTATGAACATGAGTGGCTAAAACCCTTCCTTTAGGGCTGAGGCCACGTGATATGATTGTAATGCATGAATTCGTTTTGGTTTGAGATGTTAATTGTTGTTTTTTCTTACATTCTTTATTATGGTTGTTTTTATGCTTGATCACCATGAAATCATACATGTTAAGCTACATAAAAGCTTTAGAGAGTAAACCTAGGCTAGAACAAGAGAATGTAGGGAGAAAGTTCTTATCTTACGATAGGATTCGCGATTAGGATAGAAATTATACTTAATTCGCCTTGCTTGGTTGATAAAATGGGATGATAGCAAGACATCGGCTTAGAATTGTCACTCCACCACTCGTAGAGGTAGTTGTGAAGCTAAGTTAGGTTAAACGATTAGAGGTACGAAAGTCCCTAATCAAGAGCACAAACCCCGTAAACCACATCCATGTAGTTGAATTGCCCACGAACTAGGATGTCACTTCCCTGCTCAACGATGTAGTTGTGAAGCTAGTTTGTCGCGTTTAATGGCTCGAGAGACCATGAACATTGCATTTTCCAACTATGTGAGACAACAATTGATAATTTCATATGTGAATCATTACAAAGTGTAGCATTACATGATTATAAGACCTTAGCTCTAGTTGATTCTTATATTGTTTCCAGATTGTTTTGTGACCACCCCAAAACTTAATTATAATTTACCGAAAACTTCTCTAATCAACACTTTTGAAAGTTATCTTACACTTGAACTTAATAATTTGCTAAATTGGTCCATTCCCTGTGGTTTCGACATCAGGCTCTTAAAAAGGGCCGCTGTATTACTTGTACGACCGCGTACGCTGGCGTGTGCATTGGAGCGCAACAAGTTTTTTGTGTCATTGCCATGAACTGGCGAAGTTAGTAAATTTTTCTGTTTTTGTGTGATTTTTAATTTCCTTAAGTGTTGAGAAACTTGGTCTTTGTCTGATATATTGTAGGTGACAGGTTGTCCTTGCAGAGCTGGCAAGGAATAGGGAGCTAGTGGAACCATTGCTTGAACCTGAACGTCAACTTCATTTACTCAGGAGGGAAGCTCTAGAGGAAAGCTAAAGAGACTTCGGATGAGGTTACAACAACACCCACCAGTAGGGCAAGTGAATTTGTTACCTGAGATCATGGAAGCATGATCAGTTCGCGAAGTGGCTATCCCTCTAGTGACAAATGTGACCTCTAGTATCCGCAAACCGGAACTTGGAGGGAACTTTGAATTGAAAAAAAATATGGTGCAGCTATTACATTCTAGTGGCCAGTTCACTGGGATGACTCATGAGGACCCACATCAGCACTTACAGAACATCCTTGAGATTAGTGACACGTTCGTCCCCACCGGAGTGTCCACAAATTATGTCCGACTTACCCTCTTCCCATTCTCATTGTTGGGAGAGGCAAAGAGGTGGTNGCAAAGAAGTTCCTCATCAGATTCTTCCCTTCAGGCAAGACTGCCAAACTCAGGAGTGAAATATTAAGCTTCAAGCAGAGGCCAGAGGAGAACTTGTATTTAGCTTGGGAGAGATTCAAGTCATTATTGAGAGACTTCCCCCATCATCAGCAGTCCAATGAAGTGCTAGCCCATACCTTTTTGGAAAGTCTAGATCCACACAAAAAATTTATTAGACTCTACATCGGGTGGGCAAGCATTAGAGAAAACTTATGATGAGATGTACACTTTGTTGAACAGGATTGGTCAGGGAATCAAGAGTGGCACAGGGAGTCATCGAGAGGGGTAGGAAAGAGAACAACAGGGCTGATAGAAGTGGATGGTGCATATGCCTTGGCTGCTCAGATAGCATCATTTCAGCATCAGATGATGACTCAGTTCAATAAACTGAGTATGAACCAACAGCAGGGACAGGTAAATGCATTTCAGCAAGTTCCTAGCTGGTGTGAAATATGTGGCAATATTGGGCACAATGTAGAATCCTGCGGGGCAAATCCTGAGTCGGTCAATTTTGTTGGGAATGTTCAGAGAAACAATCAGAATTTTGGGAACAATTACAACAAGAATTGGCAAAGCCACGCGAATTTTTCTTGGGGTGGGAATAAAAGTCAAACCCAGCAACCTCAGCAACAATAGTATCAACAGCAGAATAGGCAGAATGGTGGCTAGTTGAGCAAAAACATTGAGGAGATGTTGCAGAAGATTATGGAGACACAAACCCAATTAGCAGAGAATTAGGCGAGGATGGTATCAGATTTTGAAAATCAGTGGTTGGCCACCCGCAATCTAGAGAAGCATATGGGTCAAATAGCAGTTTCTCACCACACTAGACCACAGGGAGGATTCCCTAGTGACATAGACACAAACCCCCGACAGGTCAACGCCATCAGTCTGAGGAGTGGCAGGCAATTGGCTGAATCACCACCGAAAGAGAGGAGAAATGAGGTGCAGATGGAGTTGGTTAGAAAGGGACCATTCACTGACGAGGGAGAGAATCATAGTGTTGTGCAACAAAATGCACAATCATCATTGCAACCAGCACAGAGACCATCACCACCATTTCCGCAAAGACTCAAAAAGAGAAAGGAGGATGAATGCTTTAGAAAGTTCTTTGATATTTTCAAAGAACATCACATAAATTTGCCTTTGCTTGATGTTTTGCAGGGAATGCCCAAGTATGCTAAGTACTTGAAAGATGTGGTGGCCAACAAAATCATATTGGTGGATGTTTAGACAGTAGCATTGACTGAGGAGTGCAGCCACAGGGTAATGAGCAAGATACCTAAAATGCTCAACGACCCAGGGAGCTTTACCCTCTGCATAAAAATTGGTAAAGTTGAGGTGATAAGAGCTCTATGTGATTTAGGGGCAGCAGTTAATCTAATGCCCCTATCTTTGTTTAACATCTTGGGGTTGGTTCAACTAAGACCAACACGATTGATACTGCAGCTGGCAAACAAATCGCTAGTGGCACCAGATGGAATAATTGAGGATCTTCTCATCAAAGTGAGTAAGTTCATCATACCCGCTGATTTCATTATATTGGAATTTCAAGTTGATGAAAAGGTACCCCTGATCTTGGGACGGCCATTCTTGGCCATTGGAGGAGCAATTACTAATGTAATTGCAGAGACCTTGAAAATGAGTGTCGATGATGAAGAAGAACTCTTCCGAGTCTATCAAGAGATTAGCCCACCCACACATTACAGAGACCTTTGTAAGGTCAGTGTGTTATCAGAGGATAAGGGTGGGGTGGCAGATTCTATAGGTCCACGGCCAAAGGAGAGGATTACTTTTCAGCCGAATCTGATGGAGGGCTTCCATCTGAAAAGGAGTTGGAGGTAGAGAGGGACAGAGTGGTGGTTGTTCCCTTGAAAAAAAGAGAAGAAGATGGTTCTCGAAAGGGAACACGGGTATTAGGATGTCCTGAAAAGGATAGTCCACGTCGTGCCGCGACGTAAAATTAGGTGTTTCTTGGGAGGCAACCCAAGGTTACCACAGGTACAATGTTAATTTCTTTCATTTGTGTGGATTTTTTTTATTTAATCTTGTTGTTGTTTTTGGTGGAGAATTAAGCATAGATGGAGGGGAAGTTTGAGTACCCTTGGAGAAGGAAGCTAAGAAGCATGAAAGAGGGAAAGTGTGGGGTCGAATACCCACTTCTTCAAAATGAAGAAAAACATGTTTTAGCTAGGCCTAGAGGCCCTAGGGAGTATATCTCACCCTTTTTGAATTTTAATTGGATGCTTTGGGTACATAGCATGATTCAAGTGTGGGGTGAGGGAAATTTTAAAATTTTGTGCTTAATGATTTCGGGTGGATTTAGTGCTTGATAGGTATTGGTTGAGGAAAATTTTTGAGTTGAGCATGATTCCCCACTCTTTGGTTTTTCTTTTCGATTCTTTTCTGATGGGGGGCACTTTGAACCGAAGAATAAAAAATTTCTTTGTATGTACATAGTTATTTTTAGTCATAGCTAAGGACTATTCCCGACGATGGATGGATGAAGACCGTCTTGAGGGAAAATTAGTCAATAGGTTTTAGTTTTTGAATCCATAGCTAATTGATGGCTTGATGTTCTTGTTATGTGTTATACATGATTGTGAGATGCAAGTATTGTTAGTGTTGAAGCATGTAAGTTGTATAACTCTGTTT
>JACEIK010009340.1:37913-52722 GCA_018107945.1 Datura stramonium
AAACTCGCTATTTCTCGAAAGTCCAGAAGGGAGAAATACTCACTTTAGGGCTAGGAGTATATTGACACTAATTTGGAGAAATTCCACTTACCTTGGCTCGATAGCAAGACGATTCTCCGGCCAAATTTCATGAAACTAAACCCGTAGGAATGCTCCTTGCTGCTAAATACCTCGGTATCTGAGATTAATTTGAGTTTGGACCGTGTTTGACAGCGTAATTCGAAGGAAATTATCAAATAACCCTCATTCCTCTTTCTCTATGCTTACCCTCTGTTCTTCACTGGAAATTATAAGAAACTTTAATGAAAAACCGAAGTTGGGGGCTTATATAATTGGGATCTATAAGTCACATTCCTGGAATGCGATTTATAAGTTGCATTCCTGGAATGCGATTTATAAGTCACATTTTGCCTTGCGACGCGCCGACTTGGCGCTTGTCCGATCTTTCCCCGGGCTTTCTTCTAGCATGTATGGCATTCTAAAACTCTTAACCAACATGCGAATAGGCCATCTACATGTCAAGAATTTACGGGGTGTAACAGGTTCTACTCTCCGGTCGTGACAAACTTTGTATTAGAGCCATAGGTTTTGAAGTGTCCTAGAGTGTCTGAAAGCCACATTAAGTAGATTTTTTTTTCATGGGTGTGAAGTGCTCCACACTTATGACGAAGAGGCTATGAAATGTTTAGGAAATGTTCCCTTCTTTTATGACTCCGCCTCGTGCCATGAGTTCGACTCAGGTTAAGTTGAGAGGTAAGTTGAGTACCTTGGTCTGAAATGATCGACAAGGGAACTCCATGCAATCGAACCAACTCCCAGCCCTTGATATTCAACCTTTACTTGCTGACAGTTTGGACACTTGGCTACAAATTCTGCAATATCCTTCTTCATGCCATTCCACCAATATATAGTACCCATAAATCATGATACATCTTGGTGGCACCTGGATAGATAGAATACCTTGATCCATGAGCCTCACACAACGTTCGGCTCCTCAATTATCAACATCTATAACATATAAGCGACCTTGGTACCGAAGAACACCATCTCCCCCCTAGGAGAAGACCTCCCCCTTCTGACTTTGAACGAATTCCTTCAGTTTTACCAAAATCGGATCCTCATGTTGTCTAGCTTTCACATCCGTTACCAAGGATGATTCTAATTCATTTTGCACAACAACACTACCATCGGTTAAGTCGACCTATCGAACTCCTACAATTTTATGTCGAGAATTCTGAGGTGTCCAGGTTGTGGCGGTCTTTTCTAAAAGGGCTTGGTACTCAAGTTAAACTCAACAAAGAATTTCACCCGCAAATGGATGGTCAAGCAGAGCAGACAATTCAGACCCTCGAGGACATGTTGAGGGCATGTGTGATTGACTTCAGAGGTGGTTGGGATGATCACTTACCCCTGATCGAGTTTGTTTATAATAACAACTATCACTCCAGTATCCAAATGACACCGTTTGAGGCTCTCTATGGGCGGAGATGTAGATCACCTTCGGATGGTTTGAGGTTGGTGAGGCCGTAATGTTAGGGCTAGACATGATTCATGAGGAGATGGAGAAGGTTCGGTTGATAAGAGATAGGTTGAAAATGACTCAAAGTCACCAAAAGTCCTATAAGGATGTGATAAGAAGAGAGCTCGAGTTCAAAGTGGATTATTAGGTGTTTTTGAAGGTATCTCCCATGAAGGGAGTGATGAGATTTGGAAAGAGAGGGAAACTCAGTCCCCGCTACGTTGGCCCATACCGAATTGTGAGACGTGTGGGTAAAGTGGCTTATGAGTTAGAGTTACCTTCAGAATTAGCTTCAGTTCATCCTGTCTTTCATGTATCACTCTTGAAAAAGTGCTTAGGTGACCCAGCTTTGGTTGTTCCGGTGGAAAGTATGGGTGTGAGAGATAGCCTCAGCTATGAGGAAACTCTTGTTGAGATATTGGATCGTCAAGTTTGGAGGCTAAGGAACAAAGAAGTAGCTTCAGTAAAGGTGTTATGGAGAAATCATCATGTTGAGGGAGTTATGTGGGAAGCCGAAGCGGATATGATGGCTAAATACCCTCACCTATTCCTTACCAGCTCATTTTCAGTTTGAGGTATCAGTTTTTGCCCTAATACTCTAATCAGTTTCCATGTTCAGTTCATGTGCGCAAGTTTTTTTATGTTTTGGTGAATGTATATGATGTCTGAATTTAGTTCAGTTGTGTAGTCATTTTCGGAGGTAGTCATTTCGTCAGTTTTTAGCTCAAATAGTCAGTAATTGCATATAAAGATTTTATGTATATGCTTTTTCTTTGTGTTTCTAACATTCGAGGATGAATGGTCCCAAGCGGGAGATATTGTTATACCCCGAAAACCCAAGGATCAGACCCGGGAGTTGAAACGGACAAAAACTGAAATTCTGCACCAGGTCACAAAATGGATCGTTAAGTGACCCGTGAGGAGGGACCACGAGTCGTGAAGTTACTTGTGGTCAATCAAGTAGGTGGAATGGGATGGGGGTCACCACAGACATGACCACAAGTTGTGGTCAGGCCATACGACTCGTGAGATCACCCGTGACTTGGACTAGATGCTTGGAAAGGAAAGTTGGGCAGTGTAGGCCACGGATGGTGACCGTGAGTCGTGGTCACTCACCACGATTTGTGGTGTCCTTCGTGGGGTCCCATGGTGAATTTTGGTAGTGTACATTATGACTCAAGGCCACGAGTCATGGTCCCTGGCAATGAGTCATCCAATCCCTCGTAGGGATGGTAATCAGCAAAATTCTTCGATTTAAGGGCTTTTCCGTTATTCCTAAGTCCTAGGGTTCTAAACTACATCGTTTTAACCTCTAAAAGGTGGTTTTAAGAGTGGAAAACTAGCCTAAGCTCTTATTCATGCATGCAAAGTATAGAAGAGGGTCAGAGAGGTGATCAAGGTGTCTTCACGGTTTTCTTCTTCAATTTCCTCTTGGGCATTCAAGGAAGTGAGGATTAGCTTCAATCAGTTATGTAGGGTTTTGAATGGATTGTTTAATCCACACTCATGCCCAATTTCCCCCCCAATCTATTAATTCCTACAACTCAATTCTTATGGGGTTTAAATCCAATGCATAAATCTTCAAGTAATCGATATGGGTATGTTACTAGCATGTTTAAATTGATGGGTTTTGATTAGTGGGTAGATTTTATATTTTTTACAATCACTATCTTGTTTACTAAATGTTTTAGATTCATGATGTCCATCTATGAGGAATCCATGAAGGTTGTGTTTTGATAATATTCCAAGCATGAAGTTAGTTATCAATCTAAAAGCATGTTTCCAAGTTATTTATGTATTACGGTCATGATTTCAAGAAAATTTAAGCATTTCAAGTATGTTTAAGTATCGAGCAATGCCCACATGTCAAGAATGATTTATGATTTATGACTTTGGCTGACTCACGGGCCCTATTTCATATCTAGTTCACGAATACTCGAGCATGTTTATGATTACCATGATTATAACTAGCCTATGAATCTTCCGTATATTATTATATGAGCACTATATATGTTTTGAGAGTAGTATTTAACACTGGTAGGTTTGAGGCCTAGGTTACGCCCCGAATCTTAGAACTACGTGCCAGCATATTTCATGCTTGGGACCTCCCTTGTGACTATACCCTTTTTTCCCTAATGGGCCTTTCATGAGTGATATCACGCCCTTCATGGTTCTACCCTTGGCAAGGTACGAATGGCCTCCCGACTAGGTTTACAGGTCGGGCTCCATGTGTGCTCATATGGGGTATGTCGGTTATAAGAATCTCCCATTGTTCCTCATTATTTATGTTGTTATGATTATGTTCTTTGGATCAAGACATGTTTTATAATGCTTTCAACTCATGTCTACGATTGTGATAAGTTATGGATGTTTTGAAAACCTTGAGTCTTATGTTTATTTATGATTTTAGTATTATGATCATGTCATCCTACTCTTATGAACTTTTATGCATTTTTAAATGTTCGTTTTACTTACCTTGCATACTTGGTACATTCCATGTACTGACTCGCATACTTTCAATGTTGTATCGTCTCATGATATAGGACCCAGCTCACATGCTCATCCTCATCAATAGTCCATTCAGAGCTAGCTATCATCCTTTTTGGTGAGTCCTCATGTTCCAAGGGACATATGTTCAGACTTTATTACTCATTTTCAGTTTTCAGTATTTGCAGGGTTAGTTGGGGTTTTTTCCCATCAACCTGTTGGTTATGATTAGAGGCTTTCATACAATATGTAGTAACCAGTTGTCATGTGTGGATTATGTATTGTCTTTCTTTCTATCTTATGTCATGATTTAACTTCCGCTATGTTGTTGCATTAAGTCTTATGGTTTACGTGAATGATTTAGATGTATGCTCAAGCCATGAGTTGACTTGGATCATTTCAGGGTTCCTTGTACTGTTTTTATGATTTGGGTCTACTATCTGGTCGTGATAAACTACTTCGGGTATACACACGTGATCAATAACAACGCTTACTTGTAAAACTGATAACTAGTGTCCATCCAAACGACTGGTTCGTCCCTATTCAATGACTATACTCAATCACCGGGTCAGGTCCCATGAGTGGTTTCAAACTATCCGTTATCAATGTGTCCCAAATTTAACTATCCTGCGACCGTAGCTCAAGTTAATACAATGATAATCAAGATCAAGGCTTTGTTGTAATTCTCTTTTCCTAATCTCAACCTCTCTAGGCTCAAGAATGTAAAGAATTCGGGCAAGTCCTAACATTGTACACCATTAAGAAACGTTTAAGCATGAAGATAATGAAATACAAGCGTTTTGCATTGGTTTTGAATCACTTTTGTGTATTTCTAGCTCGTTAATCTATCATGGTTCCCACAACCCTAGCTATGGAGGTTTTATCCTCTCATAGTTGCAAGGTTGTGATATGCATTCATCATTAAACACATAATTCAATACTTATAATTGTAGGTGAGAGAAAAGATTCTTTGATTATATCAGAAAAACCTCAAGAACAATTGAAAGATCAAGAAAGAATCCAAGAAAAGGTTGATCACAAGTCAATCAACTCAATTCTATATTTTTCCCTCGAATATCTATTGTTTTCACGCCTATCTTAATTCTCTATAATGCTCCCTATCGTTCTCTGATGAAAATAAAACATAAAAGGTATTTATACAGACATAATTCTTTTCCTAAGCTAACAGGGTGATTTTCCATAATTGGCGCCGCCTGAGCCACGACTGATCCTACGAACCCTAAGTGTTGGGCCTTGGTACAACTCGCACATGCTTCCTACGAGTCGTGAGTTGCTTCTGTGGTTTGGCTCTAAGAACTCTCACTTTTTCTGAATTTATTCATGAGTGTTGTGGTACGACTCGTACCTCCCAGCCACGACTCGTACTATCTAAAGTTCTTCCTAGCATTGAAAATCCTCTGTAGCTCACCACTGCTCCTGGTATGATTCATACCTTCTCGCCACGGTTTGTAGTTCCATCCGTATTAGGAGTTCGCCTTTTTGCAATTCTTCTTAATATTTCCACGACTCCAAGTTATGGCTCGTACTGAGAGTCGTAGGTTGCATTCTTCACAATTCAACCATCTGAAACTTTTCATTGTTCTCAGTACGTCTCATACCATCATCATACAGCTCGTATTGAGACTGTGACATTAGCTCATTATCTGCACTTTCAGGCTTCTTTTTCACATTCTTGCTCCAACACTTATTTGTCTTGTAATCAAGGAAAAAGTGTCTTATATCCATGTTAACACACCTAAGTTCATTCTATTTTCTTAGTTTTATGCGTTGAAAGTGTTGTAAACTCACAGCACATCAACACCCTCAACTTAAGACTTTTGCATGTCCTCAGGAAAAGAAAAGAAAAAACTAAACACGACGCTCTACTAGAAAATAAACCTAGGATACTACAACCAATACCAAACAAAATTTGAAATATAATTTCAACAACTTTTGACCATATTCTGTGAACCAATATCAGCTAATGTACTACAAGCAACCACAAAATATGGTAAGCAGAGATCAAGACATGTCATCTAGCTATTAACGGGCAATCAAGTCATCACCAATGCTTTTTCATAGACCACTGGTAGACTTAAACATAAAATATGTACCCTCACAGCAAATGAAGTCCGCACTCACAAGTATAGTAACAGCTATGGCATGGGACTGAACAAGCGAGACTCTAACTCTCACAAAGAAGTTCCAAATACTGTGTATTAGATACCATAGGCTTGCCCTTATTTTCTCTGCTTCAGTTTGTCAGATGGTTAGATTATGATCACTATAGGACTTGATTCGGCTTGTAATTTAGGATTTAGGTATGGACATGATAAATATGGGATCTTTTTAAGTGACTAACCCTTCCTTGGCACTACATACATTGGCTTGATTGTTCACCTATTTCACCCTTTTTTTTCTTTTCCTTCCTTTTCATCTCTTATGTATGCATTTGTATGAGTGTGTTGTGTTTTCAACCTTTTCAAGAATTCTTTTTCTTTTTGAATTTTATTTTTCACAATTTTCAACTTTTTCATCTATCTTTTTTTTCATTTGTCACACCACACGTCATTTTTCACCTTTTCTCTTATCTCTCCCTTTTCCTCATTTCCACTGTTTATGCACCCCTACTCTAGCCACCCTCAACTTAGGCATTTTTCCTATGTTGAGGTTCACAATATCCAATTAGGGACCAACACCAAGACAGGTTCATTATAAAAAATGGATACGGTTCATCGGTTAATTAAAGCAAAATGGTTTATTAAAGGCTCAAAATTGGGATCAAGGGAATCATATGATTTTGGTAGGGTCATTTAGGCTAAAAGTGAGTTCAACAAAAATGGCCTATGATCACATCCTAATCAACCACCCTTAACATATGCAAAGACAAACTAGGCAAGTTCTAGATCTTCAACACAGTACTGAACTAAGTATCAATCCTCACTTACTCATGGCACATGACTTATATTAACTTTACCTGTCTGGTTTATACATGGATTAACAAGATTACTCATGCTAATACACTAAATGACATCAAAAGATCTACAGAAATCATGATTGTAGTCACAAGTACACAACTAATGCATCAAAAATATTTAAACAAGGTCAATTTTTTCAAGAAATTCAAAACTAGTGCACTTTCATTGCCTGAGTAATCCTAAGCTACTTTCTAATTAAACATAAATCACAAAATAAGAAAAAAATGCTAAACATGCGGGTTCTACTAAATAGCATGTCCGAGGAAAAAGAAACATGGAAAGAAAAACCCTTGGACGAATCCAAAAATCCAAAAAATACAAGTACACCCCTTCCCCTTTTTTGAAAATTGTGCTTCGTTCCCGAAGCATGAACTACAAGAACAGAGGGAAGGGAACATACCTGTGGCACTCTAGGCCCTCCTGGCATCTTGCAGAGGAGGTACCTCCACTGCAATCGTAGCGCTACTTCTGGCAGGTGCACTCATTGATGTGTCAACAGGGGGAGTGCTTACCCCCTCAGTAGGCGTGGTCATCTCTATGGCCTCTGTGGTGATCTGTGCTTAATGTGGCTCACCCGAAGGGTCCCTTCCACTAGCAAGCTCGGACTGAGCCATGGTAGAGCTGCCTACTCCTCTAGCTCGCTCCTGCAGCTCTAACATGTGTGAGTCATGAGTTTGCAAGCTCTCCACTCGTTCCCGCTTGCATTCTCTTCTTTCTTTCTTTATCCTCTTCCTCAAGCTCTCTTCTCCAACATCCTCGGAGTCTCTCTTCTTTCCTTTCTCCTTTTCTGCTGTCATGGGCTCCCAAAAAGCCACCAAGTCAATCTCCTTATCTAGCTCTTCATCCAAGTCTGGAAGAGTGGGAGCTGCTATCACTGTTGACTGTCGTGATGCTAGCTTGGTCACTTGGCTCCGAAGAGCTCCCAACTCCTCCTGGAGGCTACTTATGTCTGTCTGCTCCACCATGCGTCTATTAAATCAGCTCTCAAATCCATCGAGCCTGGCATGTAGGGCCTGTGCAGTTGTGTCTATCTCTACTTTACCCAGGGCTTCACTTTTTCCATCATTGCCCAGATTTTTATTTCGGCCATTATTAATATCTTGGACAATTTTTGGAGGATGTCATGTGGCACCAGAACGTACCTTGCTGGTGTCTAGCTTGGATGACTAGGTAGTGATGTAGAAGAAGTGCTGGGAGCTGCCTTTGAATTACCAACATCTGTAGCCAGTGTCTCGCTCTACTCCTGTGTTGTGGGGGCATTCACCTATGTGCCCCATGCTGGCTGGGTCGGTGGAACTGTTGTGGGAAGTCAGTCCCGAATCACCGGGTTCATTTCATCCTAGATCAAGCCAATGTCTGTTATCCTCTGCCCTCCAATTAAGGGCTCCTCACCCTGTTGCACCGAAACTCCTGCCTCTTTTCATAATCTGAAAACGAGGCTAGGGAATGGGATGGTAGTGCTTAATCCCATAGCCCAATCTCGTATCTCCTTTGCAATGATCCTCGGGATGTTTATCAGGTATCTGTACATGAGACATGCCAACAGAGCTGCTCTGTCTACACTCAGAGTGTTGTCACTGACTGTTGGTGTTAATCGGTGGCGCACTAATAGCCAACAGGCTATTGCTATGAAGTTGAGTGTATATATGGTAACCTGTTTTCCACCTGTGACCCACTCTACTTCCTCTTTATCCTCAGCTATAACACCCGCCAACCACTGTAGCTGCCTCTGTCTTTCCTCAAATCCCAGCTACCTAATTTGCTTCAATGCCTCCACCTGATACTCATATTCTGGCATCGCATGTGGAGGTATGAACTGCGGCCCGTATAGGATCTGAGAGATAGTGCACTCAGAAATGTCGACCTCTAAACTTATGACAATGAAACTCTCTAGTTTGGGCTGGTCTTTCACTTTCTGCCCCTCTTTTTCCTTCTCCTCCATGGTCACCAAGTAGTTGGTGTAGAACTCATAGACTATCTCTGAAGTGTACTGGTCCGGAGTCCTAGCCACCAATTCGAGGCCATAAAAGCTGAATATCCACTTCATATCCGCTACTTCGTTCAATGATTTTGTGAGGATCCTTGGTTCTTCTTGGATGCTCCACTTAGGTTTATTTTTTGCTGTGAGAGCAATGCCTTGTTCGTAGATCTCTTGTGCTCCTGGCACTTTTCACCGGATTGTACGACTCTACCTAGGCGGGATATGCTGTTGCTTAGTATTAGGAGCCTCCTCCGCTGACTCAGCACTACCACTTGCCTCTCTGTATTGGGTCTCCTCAGACCCTTCTTCTGCATTTGAGCTGCTTCCCAACTCCTGATTACCTTCCTTAGCTCCCTCCTTAGACTGGGGAGCTTCAGTGGATGTGGAAGTAGCTGCAACGGCTTGGGCCTTGTCTTTTTCCCTAGTGGTTCGGGTCCCATCGGTGTCTGATGTACCAACCTTGTACTCCTTAACTAAACCAAAAGGCGAACTACCTGCTTGCTCAGACTCAGAGGTTTCATTATGTAGTGCCCTCTGAGAAGTTGCTTTGGATGCATTACGATTGACCATCATTGTACTTGTAGAAAAAGAGAGTTAGAATTCCATATCTGAGAAAAAAATTCAAAAAGTAAAGTCCTCTGTAAATAACCACGAGTTAATAGTATGGGACGTACCTTGGAGGTACGACTTGTATGGAGACCCATGATATTTCTGATGCATATTATGACTCCCATGTATGATTCATACCATGAAGGTACGATCCGTACCTTGAGTTTTCTGAGGCTGCCTCTTTAATAACAATTTCTTTGCATTTTTCCATGACTCATGGTATGACCCGTAGGTCGATTCCATGAGTCATAGGAAAGATCGTACTTTTTGATACGGACTTGACCATTTCCAGATCTTTGGTATGAATCCTTGGTAGGACTCATTGTGGTAAACCACGAACGGTACCATAGTTCATACCTCAAGTCTTTTCCAGTTTAGCTTGGGACAGTCCCAACGAGCCATCCTATGAGTCGTAGTACTGAACCACGAGTTGTTGGAAGGCTTGTGAAGCCTGTCCCTGCCTTGATTTTTATTCAGTTATAGGGGTTTCAATTTCAAGCTTTTGGGTACTCAGACTTCCCCAGGTTTAGGTATGTGTTTAACCCATTTTAAAATCTACCCTTTCCTCCCCTTCTACCTCACTACCCGTAACTCTCTTTCTTGCAAGTGCAATGTACAAGCCCGTCAAATTTCAACTTATTTCCCAGTCATTCATAATTTAATCATATCCCTGGTCATTGTTTATTTTGAATTTTTCGAGCAAGAACACCGACTCAAAAGGGGTTTTCCACTATTACTTTAAGCACGCAAGTTCAATCAATTTAAAGCATTATACATACTTGATGATTGTTACTTTGGCTGGAATCAGTATTGGCGATGGACAAAGCTATTTTGATAAAAATTTGCTCGATTTTCACTTTGATTATTGAGTTACGGTTGTGAGATAGTCGTGGGAGTTGCTCGTGAGATGGGTTTTTGAGTGAGTGGCAGAAGGGTCCTGTGGGTTATGATTTTGAATACTTAAAGGGTAGGTTTTAAAAATCTGGACCGAGTCGGGTAGTTTCAAGAAAATTTGACCCATCACGACTCGTACCACGAGTCGTAGGAAGGCCCTACGACTCATCCCTTGGACTCGTAATTCATAGAGTTTAAAAACTTACCTGGGGACCTACGAGTGTATCTTACAACTCGTACCATGTGGGTACAGTCCTTACTATTACTCGTAGGTCTTTGGCTTGCATAGCTTGCATAGTTCACAGGCACAATAAGTACTATGACCCGGAGTTACGAGTCGTAGGACCAACAGTACCCTGAACTCCTATATTGAAGAATATCTCTGATCTTCACCACAACTCATGCTACGACTCATACAACCCTCTCACAAGTCATACTGAGAATTATAGCACCTGTTTTTCAGCAGTTTTCTACCACCTGTTTTTGTTTTCCCTACACACTAAACACGCATTAGTTAAATCACTTGGGTTGCCTCCCAAGAAGCGCTTGATTTAATATTGCAGCACGACGCAGGTGTCCTGGTTACTCAAAATTCACCAATCCACCACTTGGGTTGCCTCCCAAGAAGCGCTTGATTTAATATTGCGGCACGACGCAAGTCTTTTGACTACTCAGCTTCGTCAAGGAACTCAGAATCATCTTCTATTGTTGAGACTACACTGTACTCCTTCGGTTGCTGCATTGACCGGAAAATATTGAAACTGATCTGTTCTTTATTCAGTCTAAACTTCAGTTGGCCAGCCTCCACATCCACTAAGGCCCTCCCATTAGCAAGGAATGGTTGCCCCAAAATGATGAGGAACTCATAATCAACCTCACAATCTAGGATCACGAAGTCTGCTTGAAATATGAATGTATCAACTTTTACAACCATATCAAACAGGATCCCCACTAGCTTCTTCACGGTTTTGTCTGCAATCAGTAGCCGCATTGTAGTCGGTGTGGGGGCTCCCAAGCCCAACTGCTTGAACACAGCTAGTGGCATCAGATTGATGCTTTCTCCCAAATCACAAAGTGCCCTTGCGAACTCGACATTGACAATGGTGCAAGGTATAGTGAAAGCACCCGAATCTTCCCTCTTCTAGGCTAGGACTCGTGTAGCTATGGCACTACTATGGTGTACATTATGTATAGGCTCATAACTCATGGACCTCTTCTTTATCACAAGGTCCTTCATGAACTTAGCATATCCAAGCATTTTTTCCAGCACCTCAACCAATGGTATGCTCACAGATAATTTTTTGAGCATTGAAAGGAATTTCTGGAACTTACCATTCTCTAACTTCTTCTTTATTCTTTGGGGGAACGGTGGCGGTGGTCTCGGGATAGCCTTGTGAATTTGTGTTGCACCTTGTTCAACTTCAGACCCTTTTTCACCAGTTGGTGCCTCAGGCAACTCAGCATTTTCAACACCTTCCATCTCAGCATCATTTTCACCATCTTCAACTATGCTCTCTTTATTCCATTCAACTACAACCGGTAGAGAGGGATCAATTATGGCCTTACCACTCCTAGTCATCACAACCATGTAGTAACTATCATTCTTTGGGTTCTGGACTGTGTTTCTAGGCAGTGTACCCTTCTGTCTAGGGTTCAATGATGTTGACAGTTGCCCAAGCTGCTGTTTGATTTGCTTGATAGTTGTTTCGTGGGACTCCACTCTCTGACCCATGCTCGATATATCACCACGGATTTCCTTTAACTGATCATCATTGGAACACGCCTTTTTCAGCATCTCAACCATCATGATCTCTAGATTTGACTATCCATCCTCCCCCTCTTATGCATTGGGAGGCACATATACTCAAGCTCGGTCAATACGGTAGCCTTCATTCCTTCTCCAATCTCCTTCGCGCTCACGACCTCGACTTCTGTCTCTGCACCTATTTCGATTGTAGTTATCTTTGTATTGGTTTTGACCATGGTTTCCAGAACCTTGGCACCAATTGTCTTGTCCAGACACTTGGGTGTTGGCTCGGAAACTCACCACCTGGTTGTCCAGGAAATTTGCCTCCTCCTCGTAATTAGTGTGTTCTTCCCCAAGCTACAATCCTTATGTCCCCACTAGGTTCACCTTTTTGGCTCCAGCTCCCATAATGTGCTTTGTAAGAAAATCCAATGATTTTCGCATATGATCCAACTCTTGGTCGCGTTCTTATTCTTTCCGACGTTGGTCTGCAGTCAAAACAACACCATATGTACTGGATGCTGCATCTACCTCCCGAGTATGCCATGCCCAGTTTGTTTTAGTCACCCTGTCAAGAATAGTAGCAGCTTACTCCCAGGTGTGACTCATCAATGCTCCTCCCACCATTGTGTCTGCTACAGCTTTTGTGTTATTGTTCGAAGACCTATAGAAAATTTCCAACAAACTGCGATATGGAATTTTATTGTTTGGGCACTTTGTCAACTTCTTCTTGAACCTCAGCCAGGTTTCATGTAGTGCCTTGGTTTTAAGTTTTTGGAAATTGTAAATCCTCATACTTAAGTTGCAACATTCTAGAGGGGGGGGGGTAGAATCTCTCTAAGAAGTCTTGCTTGAGTTCCCTCCAGTTGGTTATGGAGTCGTTGGGCAACTCCGATAACCATAAAGTGGCTTCCCCTGACAGTGAAAAGGGAAAAAGTCTAAGTCAGATGGCATCTTGGTAACTCCAGGATACCTGTACGCCTTGCATATTCCAACAAAGTTCATCAGGTGCAGGTTGGCGTCATTCATTGCGTGAACACTGAACACCCCTTTCATGTTTAACAGTTGAATCATGGTGCTCGTGATGTCAAATTTGGCCCCAGAAGGCAGTGGTGGTGGTAAAATTGCTCCAGTTGACCCAATTTCATATATGTTTGGGTCCTAATCATCAAAGAACTAAGAGGCAAATTTATGACCTCTATTGCCCCACAAATGTCAACCAGCATTAACAACCTCGTCTCTGGCATCCTCCACATCTTGAAGTGCAGCTTGCCGAGCTAGCTCGACTTGCCTAGCTTCTTCAGCTATGCGGGAATCTCTCTGCTCCTAGTTTTGATTTTTTGCAGTGTTCATTCAATTTCGGGGTTCAACGGACTCAGGGAACTTCCACTACTCCGAGTTCTTGGCATTCACTGGGCAACAACCTGTGGGTATAACAAACAAAAAGAAAAAATAATTAAGGAAATAACTACCAAAAGTCAAATACAAGCAATTAATCTAGTCTTATCCATATTTCCTGGCAACGGCACCACTTTTTGATAATGCTCAAACTCACACCTCCTGCTAAAGTATGAAGCAAACGTTGTCAATAAAGAACCCAACAAAGAGATTAGGGTTGAACCCACAGGGAATAAGGAAGATCTAGACTAATGCCGGTAAGTGAACTTGTTAGTTAGTTACTTCAATTTTGGGGTTTCAAGAAAAGAGTAATTAAAACAACGATTGAAATTATGATGTAAATCAAGATTGAAGATTACCTAGGTCTTGTGTTCCCCATGGGTTCATAACTTCTTCGAGTATACACAAGTGATCAATACCAATGCTTACTTGTAGAACTGATAATTAGGGTTCATACAAACGACTGGTTCGTCCCTATTCGAAGACTATACTCAATCACCGAGTCAGGTCTCATGAGCGGTTTCAAACTATCCGTTATCAATATGTTCCAAATTTAACTATCCTATGACTACAACTCAAGTTAATACAATGATTATCAAGATCAAAACTTTGCCGTAATTCTCTTTTCCTAATCTCTACCTCTCTAGGCTCAAGCAAGTAAAGAATTCAGGCAAGTCCTAACGTTGTACATCGTTAAGAAATGTTTAAGCATGAAGAGAATACAATACAAGAGTTTTCCATTGGTTTTGAATCACTTTTGTGTATCCCTAGCTCGTTAATCCATCATGATTCCCACAACCCTAGCTGTGGAGGTTTTAGCCTCTCATAGTTGCAAGGTTGTGATATGCATGCATCACTAAACACATAATGAAATACTTACAATCATAGGTGAGAGAAATGCTTCTTTGATTATATCAAAAAAACCTCAAGAACAATTGATAAAGATCAAGAAAGAATCCAAGAAAAAGTTGATCACAAATCAATCAACTCAATTCTATGTTTTTCCCTCGAATCTCTATTGTTTTCATGCTTATCTCACTTCTCTCCAATGTTCACTATCATTCTTTGTTGAAAATAAAATGTAAAAGGTATTTATACAGAAATAAGAATCCTTTTCCTAAGCTAACAGTGTGATTTTCCATAACTGGCGCCACCTGAGCCACGACTGATCCTACGACCCGTAGCAGGATTGCACG
>JACEIK010009341.1:0-37463 GCA_018107945.1 Datura stramonium
TGCATTTTATGACTACTCATGCTTTTAGGTTGCGGGACTTCACCCGTATGAACCCTCCATAGTTCTAGGGATCTAAAGAGGGGGAGGACCCCCAAGAGTTTGTAGATGAGGTTAGGAAGATTACCCGCACCATGGCTTTCAACTCCCCGAGAGTGCTGACCTGGCTACTTATCAGAATAAAGAGGTAGCCCAGGTTTGGTATGAGCAGTGGAAGGAGGGATGGCCAGCGAGAGAAGGATCGGTGGAGTGGGAGGAGTTTCGCACGGCTTTCTTGGATGGGTGTTTACCCTGGGAGCTGAGGGAGGTGAAGATGGCAGAGTTAATGAACCTGCGACAGGGCAATTGGACAGTGGAGGAGTATGCTCTAGAGTTTTACCAAGTTATCAAAGTATACTCCAGAAATGGTAGTCGAGCCAAGGTCTCGCATGCTAATGTTTGTCAACGGAGTATCTAATTTGGTCATTAAGGAGTGCAGGACCGTGATGCTGATCAAGGACATGGACCTTTCTATCCTGATTGTTTAAGCCCAACAAATTGAGGTTGAAAAACTAAAGGATATGGAGAGAAAGAACAAGCGGGCAAGAACAGGCCATTCATATTTCAGCCATCCGAGATATAGAAATGGTAGCCGCCTACAGAAGCAACAACAACAACAGTAGAGGGCCCCAACACCTAATTCATCTAGCTCCCCAACCTTTCGATCCTGCCTGGATTGGAGGGGTGGGTCATTTGGCACTTAGTCGCAGGCTCACAATACAGGGAACAGGTATCTAGTTTTCCCCAAGTGCGGCAAGAATCAACCTGGAGAGTGTTTACAAGGTAGGGAGGGTTGTTTTTGATGTGGACAACTTGGGCACCGACTTAGAGAGTTCCTGTCAATAGGGCGAGGGAGATCACAATCCACTACCTCAGCAGCTCCAGCAAGCCGACTAGCTCAGTAGGTTAACTTATCAGGTACAGATAGCGGTCAACGCCAGAATCATTTCTATGCTCTATCTTCTCTTTAGGATCAGGAAAGCTCACCTTTTGTAGTTACTGGTATGAAACGTCTCTTCCATCTAGACGTATACACCCTCTTAGATCCAGGAGCTACTCTTTATTCGTGACAGCATATATAGCAGTTTAGTTTAATATAGGTCCAGAGGTCCTCTCAGAATCATTCTCAGTCTCCACCCCAATTGGTAAGTCAGTTAGAGCCAGCCGGGTGTATAGAAACTGCCCAGTCTCAGTCCTGAATAAAGTAATTCCAGCTGATCTCGTAGAGCTAGACATGGTTGACTTCGACCTTATTCTCGGCATGGATTGGTTACATTCTTTCTATGCCTCAATCTACTGCAGAACTAGAGTTGTTAAGTTCCAGTTTCCGAATGAACCAGTGTTAGAATGGTCGGGCAGTAGTTTAGTGCCTAAGGGTAGGTTTATTTCCTTCCTTAAGGCCCAAAAACTCATTTCCAAAGGATGTTTATATCATCTGTTTCAGGTCAAGGATTCTAACTCTGAGACCCTAGCCATACAATCAGTTCCAGTAGTCAGCGAGTTCCCATATGTATTTCCTGAAGATCTTCCCGGAGTTCACCCTGAACGGAAGATAGACTTTGGAATAGATCTCCTCCCAAACACTCAGTCCATCTCCATACCTCCTTATAGAATGGCTTCACTAAGCTTAAGGAGAAGTTAAAGGATCTTCTTGATAAGGGTTTCATCAAAGCCAGCATCTCTAGCTGGGGTTCTCCAGTGCTATTCATGCATAAGAAAGACGGTACCCTCAGAATGTGCATAGATTACCGTCAACTGAACAAGGTCACAGTTAAGAACAAGTACCCTCTACCCAGAATGGACAATCTATTTTACCAACTACAGGGAGCCAGCTATTTCTCCAAGATAGATCTTAGGTCAGGGTACCATCAGCTAAAGGTTAGGGAGTGTGACATACCGAAAACAGCATTAAGAACTCGGTATGGTCATTAAGAGTTTGTCGTAATTTCCTTTAGGTTAACGAACACCCCAGCAGACTTCATGGACATCATGAATAAGGTTTTCAAGTAGTACCTAGATATTTTCGTCATTTTATTTATCGAAGACATTTTGGTGTACTCCAGAAATAAGGCAGAGCATGCCAATCACCAAAGGTTAGCATTATAGACCCTCAAAAATCGCCAGTTATTCTCCAAGTTAAACAATTGTGAATTCTGGTTGAAGTCTCTAAATTTTTAGGGTCATGTAGTCTTAGGTGAGGGTATACAAGTAGATCCTCATAAAATAGCAGCAGTGAAGGATTGTCCCAGACCTACCTCTTCTACCGAAATCAGGAGTTTCCTAGGCTTAGCAGGCTATTACCGATAGTTTATGGAAGGTTTCACCTCCATAGTATCCCCTCTGACCAAGTTAACCCAGAATAAGGTGAAATTTAAGTGCTCGGATGAGTGTGAGAAGAGTTTTAAGGAGTTAAATACTCGACTCACTACCGCTCCTATTTTGGCCTTGCCCAAAGGAGCAGATGGGTTTGTTGTATATTGTGACGCCTCCAGAGTTTGACTTGGTTGTGTTCTAATGCAGCGAGACAAAGTTATAGCCTATTCCTCTAGATAACTCAATGTCCATGAGAATAAATATCCGACTCATGACTTGGAGTTGGCAGCGGTGGTATTCGCGTTAAAAATATGGAATTCGTAGCTCAGTGCTCGAACTTCCAGCAAGTCAAGGTCGAACACCAGAGGCCCGGAGGCATGACTCAAGATATATATATATACCCACATATAAGTTGGAAAAAGTACATATAGACTTCATTAGAGATCTACCCCAGACTCGGAGGCAGCATGACTCAATTTGGGTGGTAGTAGATCGAATGACTATATCAGATCACTTCCTCCCAGTCAAAACAACAGACCCAGCTGAGGACTATGCCAAACTTTACATCCGAGAGTTAGTCAGACTCCATAGGGTGCCCTTGGCAATCATTTCAGATAGGGGAATGCAATTCACCTCTCACTTCTGGAAGTCCTTTCAGAAAGGACTAGGTACCTAGGTTAAGCTCAGCACAGCTTTTCACCTGCATACTGATGGTCAAGCTGAGCGGACCATTCAAACCCTAGAAGATATGTTTTGGGCGTGCTCAATCAAATTTAAGGGTAATTAGGATGACCAATTGCCTCTTATCGAGTTCGCGTACAACAACAACTACCATTCCAGCATCCAGATTGCTCCATTTGAAGTATTGTATGGTAGAAGGTGTAGATCGCCTATAGGGTGGTTTGAAGCTGGTGAAGATACCTTGATAGGGACAGACTCAGTGCATGAGTAAATACATAAAGTTTAGCTTATCCAAGAAAGGTTGAAAACAGCTTAGAGCCGTAAAAAATCTTATGCCGATGTGCGTACAAGAGAATTGGAGATTGCAGTAGACGATTGGGTGTACCTGAAGATTTCACCCATGAAAGGGGTGATGTGATTTGGGAAAAAGGGAAAGCTCAGTCCACGATATGTGGGATCCTATAAGATTTTGAGAAGGATTGGTAAGGTGGCGTATGAACTAGAGTTATCTTCGAAACTAGTAGCAATACACCAGTTTTCCATGTATCACTTTTGAAGAAGTGCATTGGGGATCCAACCTCAGTTTTGCCTTGGGAAAGCATGGAAATAAAGGATAGTCTCACATATTAGGAGGTACAAGTCCAGATACGTGACCGTAAGGTTCGTAAGTTAAGGAATAAAGAAGAAGCTTCAGTCAAGGTCCTATGGAGGAATCAACAGGTTGAAGGAGCTACATGGGAGGCCGAAGCAAATATGATGGCCAAATACCTACACTTGTTTTCTTGTAATGAAGTTCCAGAATCAGGTACTAATTCCCTTCTCAGTACTCTACTCAGTTCCGTACTCATCAGCTCTATTTCGATTTCCTATGTGCATCCTAGTTGCAATAGCACTGTTAGTACGATTAAGATCGTTTAGAGTCGGTTACTCCTTCAGAAATCAGTCATAGTCTCAATTTCAGAAATCCCAGCTCTTTTTCAAGTTTTAGTCTTCATTCGAGGACAAATGATCCCAAGGGGGAGATATTATAACACCTCTAAACTTTCCTAAACCAAATCCAGGCGTTTCATGAAAAACCAGGGAAACATCAGAATTTTTTCTGTCTCAGATGACCCAGACAACGGACCATTGGTAGAACCAATGGCTGGTTGTAAGGAGTCGTGGTTTTCTCAGCATATTTTTCTCCCAGAAATAATGAGCCGACCAACGAGCCTCTGGTAGTTCCAACGACCCATTGTAGGCAGCCATTGTTAGACTTCCAGTGAGGGTTGGGTTTGTGTTAGGGAGCAACACTGGAATCAATGACTTGTTGTTAGCACCAATGGGCCGTCCTTTCCACCCGTCGTAAGGACCCGGACTTCAATAGTGTTGACAACGAGTGGGTTCAATGACCGGTTGTTCCTACCAATGAGTTGTTGTATCACTCCTTGTCTTAAGGCCCAAGTTTCCCACTTCCATTCCACGACAGGAACCAACGGCTTGTTGATTCTTCCAACGGACCATTGGACATTCCCGTTGTTTTAGTCTAGTAGGTATGGCTTCAAAAACAAGAACCAAAGGTAGCTTTCAACGGGCTATTGTTTGAACCAATGACCCGTCCTGAGATCCGTTGTTCAGGGTCAGGCAATTTTCAGTTCTTTCTGGTAGGGGTATTTTTGTATTTTCCCAGCATTTTTAACTTGAAATAATGTCATTTTAGGTTCATATAGGAGGGAATTAAAGGGTTAGAATGACCGTTTCCACTCATTTTTCTCAACTCCCTCAAGAACATAGCGTAAAACTTCTCTAGAAAGCACAGCTAGAGCTAGGGTTGAATTTCTTCTCAGTTTTCTCAGGGATTTTCACCAGGGTTTTCTTCTACAGGTATATGGAAATTTAGCAAGGGAATTGTTCTCCCCTTTCACCCCCAAAATCTCTCTCCCTGTTCACTTTCAGTCATAGCCCTGAGTTTGTAAATTCGAAATTATTGCTATTGTTCTTGGTTTATTTCATGTAGAATCCTATCCTATGTTAATTGTAGCTATTTTCCACCCATTTGTAACTAAAATGATGCTTGTTCTAGCAAATTAGAAATTTAGCCCTAACTCTTGAAAAAGTAAGAAACTATAATCCTGCATAAGTATTGAATTCTCAAAAATGGCTTGTATCTTTCAAGGTCAAGGGTTCCTATAATAATTGTATGTGTTAGAAACTCAGTTACCTCTATGCTATTCAGATTCAGTCAGAAAGTCTATATCCTATATATTTTCTCACAATTGTCAATTCATCTTAAGTCAAAGTACTAGAATATTCAGTGTTAGTTAGAAATGTCAACTAATCAGTTTGACTATAGTCTTTTCTCGAGGTGATAGTGGTGCCTCTCAATTATCAGACTCAAAATCAAATTACAGTTATTTGGTCCATTAGGCGGTCATGACATTCCAATTATAGCTCTGTCCAGCTCCAGGACCCTAGTTCAGTTATCAGTTTGTTCTTTAGACGGTTATGACGCTTTCAGATAAATAGCTCTGACCAGTCTTAGAATTCAGTTTCCAAATCTAGTCCTATAAGACGCGCAGGGAACTCTCTAACAGTATCCCTGGGTCAATATAGTCTTGGGCTACAGTATTGAGCTATCCACTTGTCAGTAGTAGTAGTAATAGGATTACCCAGTGGGAGTAGGACTTAGCACCGAAAGGACCGGGGTTCCAGCGCATCCAAGTTCGAGAACTACGTTGCCACCGTAGGTTTTATTTAATTGGCGTAACGTCCCCCCTCTGACAGTGATTTTCACAGTCCATGCCTTTATACCCTGGCAAGGTATGTTTGGTCATACCGACGGGGTGTGTACATCAGACTCTACGTCTAGCTCACATGGCTATATGTCGGTTATAGCCTCTCCCACTAGTAAGTTTAGTTTACTCACAGATTTCTCAGTTTAGTGCAGTATCTCAGGCTTAGGGAATGTTTATGACCATCATCTAGGTTAATTTTTACCACATCAGTTCTATACCAATTGTATCAGTTTTTAGCATTTCAATTGATTATTTCATGTTGTATCAGTTCAGTTACTAGTTTTGTCATAGTATTCATGTTTCTCTCACTTACTCAGTACATTGAAAGTACTGATGCATACTTTTATGCTGTATCATTTCATGATACAGTTGCAGGTTCCCAGACATAGCATTCTTAGCCGTTGCGATCCAGATCCTCCTCCGCTGTAACCGAAGTATTAGTCCTCATAATTCGAGGGCCTTACTTTACTTTCTTTTAGTTGAGATATTATTTTAGTTAGACTTAGAGTTAGCTAGGGGCTTGTCCCAGCAACTCCTCAGTTAGATGTCTTTTGGACTAGACTTGGTTTCAGATTTGTTTTCAGATATTTTAACTCTCTATTTTCAGTCTTTAAATTTTCTTTAAAATGTTTTGATGTTATTATTTTAAATTTTTGTTGTGCGTGATTACTTAGAATACTAGTGAATGATAAACTAGAGGTTGACTTGGGGTCACTTGTGGCTTTAAGTACCGTGTTACGTCTAGGGTGTAGTCTTGGGGCGTGACATCAACTATATTTCAAGATGATGATTATGAGCCATGTGTATGTTTTTGGAGTAGTGTCTAGTACCGACTAGGCTAGGGGTTCAAGCAAACCTCAAACCTCATAAATACGTGCCACCATATATAATATATATATTCAAGTATCGGGCCTCACTAGAGATTATTCCCCTAGCCCAACAAGGCTCACGAGTTATATCACGCCTTATCGTTCTTTTCCCTCTCAAAGCTTAGGATGGCTCTGCCCACTTGAGCATGATAATTGGGACATCATGTAAGCTCTACCATGATGATATCGACTATGAAGAAGAATCCCTTTATTCCTCATCTTTTAAGTTACTTATGTTCATGAATAATGATACTATGTTTCATAGTGTATTTGACCCATTTATTATTTCATGAGTTTTCGCATATGATTTCAAGTGTGGTACATTATATGATTTCTATTTCAAAACCTTGGGTCATTAAATTTTATCTTATGATGTATAACTCATGTTTATGACTATGTCTTTTAGTTTTGGACTTAGCGAGCTAGTTGGGGGTGTTGTCCCATCAGCTCATCTTATGACTAAAGGCTTTTCAAACAGTTATGTATAGATAGTTAAACAATGTTGACTCATTGTCTAGTCTAAGCTTTTATGATATGTAGACTTCCATTTGTGTTGTGTTCAAGTTTATTCCACTTTTCTATTCTTATAATCACGCTATATATGTACCATAAGTTAGCTTGGATCCATTCATAGTTTTAGGTCCCGTATCGCGGTCTGGTGTCCATGCTGGGGTCAAGATAATCTTGGTATTAGAGCAGTAGGTTTAAGGGAATCCTAGGATGTTTGAAAGCCACATTAAGTAGAGTCTTTTCCATGGGGGTGAAGCATGCCACACATATATAGGGAAGGGGCGACGAAACATTTTAGGAATTTTCTCTTTTTTCATGATCATTGTCATGTGATGAAGTTCTGTAATACCCCGAAAGCGCCTAGGAGTATACCCGGGAAGATAAAAGGCAAAACAACTGTATGTTGAGAAAAAGGTTGCAGAACGACAGGTACCATAACCCATGGTATGTAACCACGGGTCGTCGTTGGTGGTTGTGGGTTCAGATGGTTAGGTACCAAAGGGAAACAATGATTGATTCAATGACCTATTATGGCTTGCAATGATCCGTTGTGGGTAGCTGTGTTAAGGTACCCCAGATCTCTGTGAGAAAGGACAGATAGAAACCATGACCTGTTGAAGCGTACGAAGAGCCGTGGTGAGGCTTGTTGGGTAGAAGTTCAAAAGGCTCGGGGGGAGCAATCAACGACTAGTTCAATGACCCTTTGGAGCCTAGAACCACTCGTCCTGTTCATCTGTGGTTTGATTTTGAGATATGACTGGGACAGTGCACAACATGGGTAGATACCACGTATAGTGGTATCCTCCAAAGACCCGTCGGATCACCCGTTGTTTGGTTTAGTGATCAGTTTTCAGTGAATTCAGTAAGGGAATTTCCGTCATTTCCTAGTCCTAAGTCTCTATACTACGTCGTTTAGGTCTCGTTTTGAAGGGTTTTAATAGGGGAAGACCTATTCTAAGTGCATACTCCCCATGCATGCAAGGTTGAAGGCTTGACGGAGGTGATTCAAGGCCAAATTCAAGGTTTCCTTTGGAATATGATCTTGGGCAATTGAAGGGTGAGTACCATGTCAGCTCAAGTTAGGGACTTCTTTAGGATGAACCCGCCAGAGTTTCTCTAGTCCAAGGTAAATGAGGACCCACATGAGTTAATGGATGAGGTTATCAAGATCACCCAGGTCATGGGACTGAGTGGTGTTGAGTGTGCAGAGTTGGCCTCCAACCAGTTGAAGGGGGTTGCCCATATCTGGTTCCATCAATGGAAGGACAGCAGGGTTGCTGGAGCAGGTCCGGTCACATGGGAGGAGTTTTAGGTTGCATTCCTCGATCGGTTCTTTGCTCGGGAGATGAGGGAGCTAAAAGCAGCAGAGTTTGTGAACCTGAAGCAGGGGAGGATGAAAATACTAGAGTAATCCTTTGAGTTCACCCACCTATCGAAGTATGCTCCTGAGTTAGTGACTAACCAGAGGGTGCGAATGAGCAGGTTTGTGCATTGGATAGCAGGTTACATGGATAAGGAATGCAGGATTTCTATGCTCCATCAAGATATGGACTTTCCTCAAATGGTGTTATATGCCCAGCTGATGGAGGCGACACATTCAAGAGAGAGAGAGGCCAAGAGGGCCAAGACTGATGATCACAGATTTCCTTAGCTTAGGTCAGGAGGTGGACACCGTTAGCAGACCCACAAGAGATTATCCGCCCCAACTTCGTCAACCTTGAGTGTTCCATCTCGGCCTAGGCATGATTAGACAGGGCGAGCATCAGGCTCGAGGTGTCAGAGCAGCAGGCCCACAGATTTAGGTGTTCTAGGTTGTCGCAGATATGGACAAGGGCATGCAGGCCAGTGTTTGACAGGTTCAGATGCGTGTTTAAAGTGTGGGAAACCCAGACACATCCTTAGAGATAGTAAAGTACCGAGACAAGGATCAGGTTGGGGGCCGTGGCCCAGCTTCTAGCTCAGCAGCCCCACCCCCTCGCTCAGCACATTAGGGGGCATCTACCAGTGCAGCTAGCGGTCAGCGCTAGAACAGATTCTATGCCCTAGCATCCCGTCAGGAGCAGGAGCTCTCCCGGGTCGTGGTTACTAGTATGTTACGAGTCTTCCATGTTGATATTTATGCTCTGTTAGATCAAGGGCCACCTTGTCCTTTGTGACACCTTATGTAGCCAGTAGCTTCGGAGTCAGTCCTGATGTCTTGTCAGAAGCCTTTTCAGTTTCTACTCCTGTAGGTTACTTAGTTATAGCTAGGCGGGTGTATAGAGATTTCTCTGTCTTGGTCCTCCATAAGGTCACCTCAGCAGATCTGATAAAGTTAGCCATGAACAATTTAAACTTTATTCTCAGCATGGATTGGTCATATGCTTGTTATTCTTTCATTAATTGTAGGACCCGGTTAGTAGAGTTCAGATTTTTGGGTGAGCCATTCTTCGAATTGAAGGGTAGTTTAGTTGTGCTTGTAGGTCGCTTTGTTTCCTACCTTAAGGCTAGGAAGATGATTTATAAGGGTTGCATATATCATTTTATTAGGGTCAAGGATGTTGTGTCCGAGACCCCGACTATCCAATCAGTTCCAGCAGTGTGTGAGTATCCAGAGGTATTTCCTCATGATTTTCTAGGTATTCTTCCTGAGCAGGAGATTGATTTCGGTATTGACCTTCTTCTCAATATGCAACTTATATCTATACCTCCCTACAAGATGGCCCCAGTCGAGTTAAAAGAGTTGAAGGATTAGTTAAAGGATTTATTAGATAAGGGATTCATTAGACCGAGCCAGTCTTCATGGGGTGTGCCGATTTATTTGTTTGGAAGAAAGATGGTTCCCTTTGTATGTGCATTGATAATCGGCAGTTGAACAAAGACACTGTCAAGAACAGGTACCCCTTACCCAGGATTGATCATTTGTTTGATCAGCTTCAGGGTGCTAAGTGTTTCTCAAAGATAGATCTCAGACCTGGGTATCATCAGCTCAGACTTCGGGAGAGTGATATCCTGAAGACGACGTTCAGAACATGGTATGTCATTACGAGTGTGTAGTTATGTCTTTTGGACTAATGAATGCTCCAGCAGCTTTTATGGACTTGATGAACAGGGTATTCAAGACATATTTGGACATGTTCGTGGTTGTTCATCGATGACATCTTAATATACTCTCGGAGCTAGGAGGAGCATGCCGCTCACTTGAGAGTAGTGCTTCAGACCCTCAAGGATCGCCAATTGTATGTAAAGTTTAGCAAGTGTGAGTTTTTTTGGACTCCGTGGCATTCTTGGGCCATATGGTTTCTAGCGAAGGCATAATAATAGATTTGCAGAAAATTGAGGTGGTGAAGAATTGGCCCAGATTGGTAAATCCTTCGGATATTCGGAATTTCTTGGGCTTGGCCACCTACTACCGTAGGTTTGTTGAGGGTTTCTCATCCATTGCAGTGCCTTTGACTAAATTGACCCAGAAAAATATGAAATTTCAATGGTCGAATGCTTGTGAGAAGATTCCAAGAGTTGAAGGCCCGACTCACCTCAGCACCAGTGTTGACATTACCCGAGGGTACCAATGGCTTTGTTTTCTATTATGATTCTTCGAGATTCGTACTGGGATGTGTGTTATGTAATGTGGGAAGGTAATAGCATACGCCTCGAGATAGCTGCAGGTTCATGAAAAGAATTACCCGACCTATGATCTTGAGTTAGTTTCGGTGGTGTTTGCATTGAAGATATGGCGGCATTACTTGTATGGGGTCCACGTGGATGTATTTACGGATCCCAACAACTTGCAGTATGTGTTCACCTAGAAGGATCTAAATCTTCGGCAAAGGAGGTGGTTGGAATTACTTAAGGACTATGACATGAGTCTCCTTTACCACCCGGGCAAAGCTAATATGGTTGCAAATGCACTTATTAGACTCTCCACGGAAAGTGTGTCCCACATGAATGAGGGAAAGAAGGAATTGGTGAAGGATGTCCACTGGCTAGCAAGGTTGGGAGTTAGTATTGATCGACTCGACCGATGGCGGTGTTGTTGTACATAACGGGTCAGAATCGTCCTTGGTGGTTGATTTTAAGTCCAGGAAAGATGAGGATACAATTTTGAAGAAACTGAAGGAGGTGGTGCAGAGTCAAAAGATGGAGGTTTTCTCCCAAAGGAGAGATGGTGCGCTACAATATCAGGGTCGTCTATGTGTCCCAAATGTTGATGATTTTGAGAGTTCAGATATTACATGAGGCACTTGGTACCAGATATTCTATTCATCCAGGATCCACGAAGATGTACCGAGACTTGCGAGAAATCTATTAGTGGGATGGTATGAAGAAGGATATTGCGGAGTTTGTAGAGAAATTCCGAACTGTCAGCAAGTGAATGTCGAGCATCAAAGACCCAGAGGCATAATTTAGGATATTACCATTCCCATTTGGAAGTGGGAAGAGATCAATATGTACTTCACTACAGGATTACCCCAGACTCGTAGGCAATATGACTTCATTTGGGTTATCGTGGACAGGTTGACTAAGGCGGCTTATTTTGTACCGGTCAAAATTACCACCTCAGTAGAGGATTATGACAAGTTATACATACGCGAGTTAGTTAAGTTGCATGGAGTGCCTTTGTCCATCATTTCAGATAGAGGTAACTAGTTTACCTCTCAATTTGGAGGTCTTTTCAGAAGGGACATGGGACTCAAGTCAAGCTCAGCACGGCTTCTCATCCGCAAACGGATGGTCAAGCTGAGCAAACAATCCAGACCCTTGAGGACATGTTGAGGGCATGTGTTATGGATTTTAAAGGCAGTTTGGATGATCATTTGCCCCTGATTGAGTTTTCTTATAATAACAGTTACCACACTAATATCTAAATGACACCGTTCGAGGGTCTGTACGGGTGAAGGTGTGGATCTCCCATCGGATGGTTTGAGGTTGGTGAGGCAACTATGATAGGACCAAATTAAGTTCATGAGGCGATGGTGAAGGTTCAATTGATAAGGGAGCGATTGAAAAACGCTCAGAGTCATCAGAAATTGTATGCTAATGTGAGGAGAAGAGATTTGGAGTTTGATGTGGACGACTGGGTATTTCTAAAAGTATCTCCCATAAAGGGAGTCATGCGGTTTGGGAAGAAAGGGAAACTCAGTCCCCACTATGTTGGTTCCTACCAGATTGTGAAAAGAGTTGGTAAGGTGGCGTATGAGTTGGACTTACCATCGGAGTTATCTTCAGTTCATCCCATCTTCCATGAGTATCTTTTGAAAAAGTTCTTGGGTGATCTAGCCTTGGTGATTCTGGTAGACAGCGTTAGTGTGAAAGACAACCTGATTTATGAAGAAATTCCAGTTGAAATTATCGATCGACAAGTTCGAAGGTTGAGGAACAAAGAGGTAGCTTTAGTTAAGATTTTATGGAGGAATCGACATGTTGAAGGAGCTACATGGGAGGCTAAAGTGGACATAAGGCTAGATACCCACATTTGTTCTCTATCGGTTCAGTTCTGACTTGAGGTATTAGTTTTTGCCCTAATTCTCTAATCAGTTTCCATGTTCAGTTCATGTGCGCAAGTTTGAATTATGTTATGATATATGTATGTGATGCCTGAATTTAGTTAAGCTATGTGGTTCTTTTTGGAGGTAGTCATTCCGTGAAATTTCGGTTAAAATAATTAGCATTGGAGTATATGATAAATTGTATGTTTCTGTTTGTTTCTTGTTTCCTATATTCGAGGATGAATGTTCCCAAGGGTGAGATACTGTAATACTCCAGAAGTACTTAGGAGTAGACCCGGGAAGCTAAAACGCAAAAATGCTGTAAGTTGGGAAAAAGGTTGCAGGAAGACAGGTACCACAACCCGTGTTAAGTAGCCACAGGCCATTGTTGGTAGTCGTGGGTTCAAGTGGTTAGATACCAGAGGGAAACAATGGTTGATTCAATGACCCATTGTGGCTTGGAACGACTCGTTGTTGGTAGCCGTGGTAAGGGAGCCCAGAGCTCAGTGAGAAAGGACGGATAGAAACCACGACCTATTGAAGCGTACGACGAGACGTGGTGTGGCTTATTGGGTAGAAGTTCAGAAGGCTTGGGGGGAGAAATCAACGACTAGTTCAACGACCCGTTGTAGCCTAGAATGACTCGTCCTGTTCGTCCGTGTTTTGATTTCGAGATATGACTGGGACAGTGCATAGCATGGGTAGATACCACGTATAGTGGTATCCTCCAAAGACCCGTTGGTTCACCCGTTGTTTGGTCCAATGATCAATTTTCGGCAAATTCAGTAAGGGTATTTCCGTCATTTCCTAGTCCTAAGGCCCTATACTACGTTGTTTTGGGCGCGTTTTGAAGGTTTTTAATAGGGGAAGACCTATTCTAAGTGCATACTCCCCGTGCATGCAATGTTTAAGGCTTGAAGGAGGTGATTCAAGGCCAAATTCAAGGTTTCCTTTTGAATATGAACTTGGGCAATTGAAGGGTGATAGAATTCCTCATTTCCATGTATGTAACATTTTAATGGGTATCTTCCTTCCATACCCATTCCCAATTCCTATCAATTAGTGTTAAATTATGAATAATCAATTATGGGATTTTGATCAATTGCATAATTTTAATATCTCTATTCATGGGTATAATTAGATTGAGTTGATATTGATGATTTACGAAAGCGGATTCTAACTTGTGTCTCTTATAAAATTTATTTTTCAAAAAAAAAAATTAATCTAAAACTCCCATGGGTGAAGAGTTCATAAAAGGAGTGATATTTGGTAAATGTGTAGTGGTGATGAAGTTGATGATGAGAAGCATGTTTCTAAAGCTACCCATGATTTTGATGTTGTTTCCTAAATGAATCGATTGGATTCTAGAATGATAGAGCTTTGGGTAATACCCACATGTTGATTAAAGTGATGATTTTCTCAACATATGCTTAGCACATTGTTTAAAGTGAAATTTCCCAATCCTTACTATAAATTCTAGCTTTTTGTATGTCGAGTAAATACTTCTACATGTAGCTTACCACATGATTAGGAGTAGATTCTCCCACCTATGATTGAGCTTGTGGTATGTTTTGAAATAAATCTTCTCATATGCATGAATTTATAATTATGATGTATGATACCATTGAGTTTCATTTTCATATGATGTCCAGTCTATGCATGATTTCATTAATGAGCTTTGTCAATAGACAATGTTGAGCTTCATTGCATACGATGTTGAGTCATGCATGATTTCATGTTGAGCTTCTTCAATAGATGATATTGATCTTTGTTATATACGATGTAGAACATTGCATGTTTTGGGAGAATAGTCTAGTACCGTGCGGGCTAAGGGTCGACAACCCTGTGCCCCAGAACTATGCACCAACGTAGGTTGATTTTATTATATTTGGAACCTCCCTTGTGAGCTATCCCCGACCTTTATGGCCCATGAGCTTGATATTGATATCATGGTAGCATCCTTAGCCCTGGCAAGATTTTGGACGGCTCTGCCCACTTGAGTGTAATAGTCGGGACCACGTAAGCTCAATCATGGTATGTAGATTAATTGAAGAATCTCCCACTGTCTATATCATTCGAATTCGCATATCCATTACTCATAACAATTATCTTATGCATGCATGTTCAAAAAACATGTTTTGACTCATTGTTCAGTTTTGATATAAATGTTACGTTTTAGCTTTGAGTCATTCTAGTATGTTATGATGTTCTAAAGCTATGCATGGACACGTTATGATAAGAGCATGATTTCAGAATGAATGCATGTAGTCTCCTACTTTCTTTTGAAAGCTTATGATATGTATGAATCCTTTTAAAAGAAATGATTTATTTTATTTAAGCGGTTTTACATACCTTTCATACTCTGTACATTCCACGTACTGACCGCATACTTTCTATGCTGCATCATTTCATGATGCAGGATCCAGTCCTTAGGTTCATCCCCGTTTGCAGTCGCTTATCAGAGTCAGTACCTACTTGGTTGGTGAGTCCTCATCATTCGAGGACTAGACTTTCATTTATCTTGATTGTATTTTCAGTTTCAATATTATTGTTCTAGTTGGGGGTATTGTCCCATCAGCTCATCTAGATTAGAGGCTTATAAGAATTAGACATGTATTGAGCTTCAGACATTCATTCTATTGTTATGTTAAGTTAGACTTCCACTGAGTTTATGATTGTGTTTCTTTATATTTATTGAATGAGTTAGTGAATGCTTATGTCATGGGTTGATTTGGGGTCTCTCGGGGTCCCTTGTCCCATGTCTATGATCTAGGCCTCCGTTTTGGTCGTGAAAAGTTCATCTCTCTCTATTCCTCTAACTCATGCTATACGCATTTGCAATACTATGCCTCCCCGCCGAGCCAATGGAAGAAGAAATAGCAACGACAATGACCATGAGAATGGCAACAGAGACGGGCATCATCTAGCCCCACCAACTCTAGTTGATCCCTTGCCAGAGCATGCTACTCCTGCTGAGTTAAGGGCTGCTTTTCATATGCTAACACAGGCCATGATAGCCTAATCAACCAGCAGGTTGTGGATCATGTGAACCAAAATGGGAATACAATATCTTCTAGGAACCTACCTAAGTTTCAATGGTCAAACGTGGATGAGGACCTATACGAGTTTATTGAGGAGGTAAAGAAGATTACCCAAGTTATGGGTGTTTCGGGAGAGGAAACTACAGACTTGGCGGCCTATCAACTGAAAGGGGTTGCTCATTGATAATGCTCAAACTCACACTCCTAACAAAGTATGAAGCAAACATTGTCCATAAAGAACTCAATGATTGTTGGGGCCGAACCCACAAGGAATATGGTAAACATTATACTAATGTTGTTATTTAAGCTTTTACATCTGTTATCTCGAAGAAAAAGGGGTTTATCAAAAATAGTTGTAAAACAATATTGAAAATCAGTGGTTGTTTATCAAGATTTTCAATTAACTAGGTTAAGTGTTCCCCATGGGTTCATAACTACTTCGGGTTTACACTCATGATCACTCCCAATGTTTACTTGTAGAACTGATAACTAGGGTTCATCCAAATAAATGGTTCGTCCCTATAGGATGACTATACTCAATTACCGAGTTAGGTCTCATGAGCTATTTCAATTCAACCATTATCAATTTATCCCAAATTAACTATCCAGTGACTGCAACTCAAGTTATACAATGACCCATAAAGATCAAGGCTTTGTTGGAATTATCTTTTCCTAATCTCTACTTCTCTATGTTCAAGAAAGTAAAGAATTTGGGCATGTCGTAATGTTGCACTTCGTTAAGAAATGTTTAAAGATGAAGAGAATACACACAAGCATTTAGCATTGATTTTGAATCATTTAATGTAACCCTAGTTTGTTAATCCACCATGGTTTCCACAATTGTAGTTGTGGAGGTTTTAGCCTCTCATGATTGTAAGATTATTATTAACATTCGTAGACAAATACATAATTAAATACTTACAAATATGATCGAAAGAACACCTGCTTTGAATATTTCAAGAGCTAATGTTGAATAATCCAAGAATAAAGAAGAAATTCAAGAAAGAAATCTCCAAGACTTGAATTAAAATTCATAACAACTTGTCCGTAATTGCGTCTAATTACTTCTCTGCGCTCCTATTGTCTCTCCTACTCAAAATAACCTAAAAAGTATTTATACAAATAATTGAAACTTCTCCTAAGAAAACAAGAAAAACTACCAAAACTGACGCCGCCTTCACCTACAACCCGTAAAAACATTGTAAGGGTTGTACCTTAACTTGTACGTTGGATGGCTTCTGTTGAATCTTACTAAGTGTTGATATATTGTACGACTCATACCAAGTACCTACGAGTCGTAAAAACTTCCCATGAATTGATAGTGCAATTGTTGGCATCTTCTATTAACTTTCACAGATGGCGTAGTATGACTCGTACCTTGATTCCACGATTTGTAACTCCTTCTTGTACCTTGAGTTCTGCTTGTCATCTATTCTTATGGTCATTTCCAAGGTTCCTCGGTAGGGATCTTAGGTAGGTTTCACGACTTATGAGCGCCAACCATACCAGGAACTTGTCCTGTGTAATTTCCTCTTGAACTTTTCATGAATGCTATGGTACAACTAGTACCAGGATGGTATGGCTCGTACCATGAGTCATAACTTGACTTTTCTTTATAATTTGCTCCTGGACCGTTCCACGATTCTCAGTACAGCTCGTACTGAGATCTTTGCTGAGCCTCTTCTCTGCATTTTCTCCATCTTTTGCACAATTTAGCTCCAAAATCTATTTTTCCCGTAAACAAAGTAAAAGCACCTCATATCTGTATAAATACACCTAAGTCGGTGCTATTTTTGCAGTTTTAAGCATTGAAAGTGCTGTAAACTCATAAAACATCAACACCCTCAATATAAGACTTTTGCATGTCCTTAGACAAAGAAAACAAAAACTAAAAATGATGCTTAACTAGGAAGTAAACCTAGAATACCTATAGCCAACACAACAAAATTTGTACTATGCACCACACTCAACTATTGACCCTTTTTCTGTTCAAACTAAGTAAGTCATGCACACATGTGACAACAATCAATGACATATAGGGATCAAGATATGAAATCCAACTATAAGCAGAGAAGTGAGCTATCACAAATGCTATTCACACCGATAATTGGTAAAATGCAACTCAAACCAGGTACGCTCACAGCAAAAGAAGTCCACAACACTCAAAAATATATGATATGATGAACTTGGGACTAAACATATGGGACTCTCACTCTCCTAAAGAAGTTTCAAATATTGCACATTGGATACCATAGGTTTTCCTTTATTTTCTCGACTTCGGCTCTTCAGACAGCTAAAGTAGGATAATTAAAGGACTTTTTTTGGCTTGTAATGTAGGCTTCAAGTTTGGTATGGTTAATATGGGATTTTAGTGACTAAATCATTCCAGACACTTCATTCTTGAGGCTCCACTTTACACTTTTTTAACCCTATTTTCCATATTTTCAACTTTTTCCTATTTTTTTTTCACTTTCATGCAATATATGGGTGTGGTGTGTTTTCAACTTTTTCATTCCTTTTTTTCTCCTGTATTTTCTTTTCAAGTTTTCTTTTTCAACTCTTTTTTTCTTTTCTTGTGACACCACTCCCTTTTTCCTTTCTTTTTCTTTTTTTACCTCCCCACAGTCTATGCACCCCTACTATAGCCACCCTCAACTTAGGCATTTTTCCTGGGTTATAGTTCAAAATGTCAAGGGAGGGACTAGGGCCAATATATGTTCATTATAAAAATGGGTAAAGTTAATCGATTAATCAAAGAAAAATGATTAATCTAAGGCTCAAAATCAGGATCAAGGGATTCATCATCATTATGTAGGGTATTTTAGGCTAAAGTGACTCATCTATCAATAACAACCTATGATCATCTCCTAACCAGCTATCCTAAAGCCTATGCAAAGACTAACCAAGCAAGTTATATATCCTAAATGTTGTATTGAACTAGGTATTCAACCTCACTCACTCATGGTACCGATTTGCATTGAATCTACCTATCCAGTTCATGCACGGCTAAACTAAAACTGTTCATGCTCATAATTTAAATGCCATATAAAGATACATAAAAGTCATGAATTGTAATTAAACTACACAACTAACATTAAAAACATTTAAGAGGGTCAATTTTTTTCAAAACATCAAACTAGTGCATTTATTAGCTACAAAGTAATTCTAAGCCACTTCTAACTAAAAAAGGCTACCTAAACATGCCTGTTCTAGTAGATAGAATGCCTGAGAGAAACAAAACACAGCAAGAAAAACCATCAGATAAATCAAAAATCCCTAAAAAATTACAAGTACACCCCCCTCCCTTTGAAAAACATGCTTCGTCCCCTAAGCATTAAAACTATAAGCACAAGGGAAATGAACATACCTATGGTGCTCAAACTTCATCTTCCATCGGTTTCCTCCCATGCAACGACTGATTTAACATTGCGACATAATTTAACTTCCATGATCATTCTGGCGTTATCAAGGTACACCACCTCAATTGCTCTTATCTCTTCCGTGTTTTCCATATATAGCTTTACCCTTTTCCCATTTACCTTGAACCTCTTACCATCTTTATTTTCAACCTCCACTGCACCATATGGGGACACATTCACTACTCTAAACGGTCCCATCCACCTAGATTTTAATTTACCGGGATATAGATGGAGCTTTAAATTAAACATTAAGACCAAGTCACCAGTGTTGAACTCCCTCTTTGCAATTCTTCCTGTCATGATATATCTTCATTCTTTCTTTATAAATGGATGCACTCTCATAAGCTCTAAGACGGAACTCATCTAACTCATTGAGCTGGTCTAGTCTCAACTTGGCTGCTTCATTCCAATCTAAGTTCAGCTTTTTCAAAGACCATACTGTCTTATGCTCTAACTCTACCGGCAAATGACATGACTTGTCGTTGATGAGTTGATATGGAGATGAGCCAATGGGGATCTTATAAGTTGTTCGATATGCCCACAACACATCATTAAGCTTCCTAGAGCAATATGTCCCGTTGGTATTCACCGTTTTGAATAGTCTTTATCTTCCTGTTAGACATTTATACTTGCCCACTTGATTGAGGATGGTAAGGTGTTTTCACCTTATGCTTCACCTCGCATTTTTCTAGCGAGTTCTAAAGAGGCGCTCGTCACTTAAGATTGCTCTGGGAGTACATATCTAGTGAATATGTGTATTTGCAAAAATGCTGTAATGCTTTTTCCTTCATTGTTAGGAAGTGCAATAGCCTCCAGCCATTTGGAGATATAGTCTAGAGTCACAAAGATGTATTTCATCCCATATGAGCTAACAAATGGGCCCATATAGTCGATACCCCATACATCAAATAACTCTACTTCTAGGATAGGGGTTAAGGGTAGCTTATGCTTATGAGTAATGCCACATTATCGTTCGCACTGACCACATGACTTTGAATAATTTTAAGCATCTTGGTGTATAGAGAGCCAGTAATACCTACACTGCAGAATATTGTGCATATTTTGGATACCACTATGATGACCCTCAACTAGGGGCGAGTGGCAAACCTCCAGAATGCTCAACATCTCCACCTCTGGCACACACCTGCGAATCAACCCATATGTATTGATACGGATTAAGTATGGTTCATCCCACTTGTATCTCCGAGAATCAAACAAGAACTTCTTCCTTTGCTAGGGCGTCATATCTAAAAGAATCATTTCACTAACCAAATAATTTGCATAGTCAGCGAACCAAGGGATCAAGTCTTGAGATTCAGGCAATACCTATTCATATGGGAAAGCTTCATCGATATCAATATCCTTTTTTTCTTACCTTTAGATTCTAGTATGGACAAGTGACCGGCCACCTGATTTTCTATTCCCTTCCGATATTTTACCTCAAATTTAAATTCTTGGAACAATAGCACCCATTTGATCAACCTGGGTTTAGCATCCTTTTTAGAAATCAGATACCTCAAGGCAACATGGTCTGTGTGGACTATTAATTTAGTTCTAAGCAAGTATGCTTGAAAATTTTCAAATGCAAAGAGCACTATTAGTAGTTCCTATTCGGTGATAATGTAGTTCTTTTGGGTTGTATTATGTGTTCTGCTGGCATAACAGATTGGGTGAAAAATCATTGCTCTCTATTAGACCAGAACAACACCGACGGCCACAGAACTGGAATCACACATTACCTCAAATGGGAGAGACCAATCTTCAGCTATAATAATAGGAGCAGTGGTGAGTTTATCTTTTAGGCATTCAAAAGCTCTCAAACATGCCTCAACAAATATGAACTTCACCTCCTTCTCGAGCAGTTTGCACAGTGGTTGTGCAACCTTTGAAAAGTCCGTGATGAACCTCTTGTAGAACCCTACATGCCCTATGAAGATTTTGACCCTTTTTACAAAAATGGGTGGTGGCAACCCTGCTATTATTACAATTTTCTCCTTATCTACCTCTATCCCCTTTCCAGAGATTTTGTAACCCAACACTATTCCTTCTTTGACAATGAAGTGACATTTCTCCCAATTTAAGACCAGATTAGTTTTTTCACATTTGTTCAACACTTTGCCCGAATTCTTGAGGCATTATTCAAAGATTCACCTATAGGTGAGAAGTCATCCATAAATACCTCGATGGTTTCCTCTACCTTATATGAGAATATGGACATCATACAACTCTGGAATGTGTCTTGTGCAGTACACCACCCAAAGGGAATTCTCCTAAAAGCAAATGTTACATACGAGCAAGTGAAGGTTGTCTTCTCTTAGTCTTCTAGGGCTTTAATCTGATTCTACCTCGAATAACCATCAAGAAATTAGTACCATTCTCTACCTGCCAACTTCTCAAGCATCTGATCTATGAAGGTCATTGGAAAATGGTCCTTCTGGGTCTAGTGGTTCAGCTTTCTGTAATCCATACATACACACCAACCTGTGACTAGTCTTGTCGGTGTCAGCTCATTTTTCTCATTGGACACCACTATTATCCCACCTTTTTTGGCACATGTTGTACCGGACTTACACACTTGCTATCTGCAATGGGGTAAACTACACCAGCGTTTAGCCACTTGATAATCTACATCTTCACTACTTCTTGCATTGGTGGTTTCAGTCATCGCTGATGCTATATACTTGGCATAGATTTTGACTTGAGCTGAATTTTGTGAGTGCATATGTCAGAAGAAATCTCGATGATATCAGATATGGTCCATTCGATTACCTTTTTGTGCTTTTTTAGTACTGTGACCAAACCTTCTACTTGCCATTCTGTCATGTTGGCTGCAATAATTACTGGCAAAGTATTGTTTTCTCCAAATAATGAATATTTTAGGTGTGGAGGTAATGACTTAAGTTCTAGAACTAGTGGTAACTCCACCGATGTTGTGCTGAAGGAGTTACACGATTCTTTTAATCAAGGTCTAACTTCTTTGGTCAAAAGTTATACAACCCCATTCCTTTAGCGAATTTACCCATTTCGTGTACCCTGGTACTCCATCTCCCTCATAATTCATCAATATAGCTACTAGTATATCAATATTGATCATCTCTCCTATGGACACTAGCAACCTCTTATCTTCCATATAGATTCTGAAGTTTCTCATGAGGTGAGGTTTCCTTGCTATAACCTAAATGAATCATATAATAAAAAGAAAACATGAAAGAGGAAATAAAAACTAAAATTTAAACACAACCAATCAATCTATTCTTCAGTCGTATTCCCGGTAATGACGCAACTTTTTGATAATGCTCAAACTCACACTCCTGAAAAAGTATGAAGTGGACGTTGCCAATTAAGAACCCAACAAAGGTTGGGGTCGAACCCACAAGGAATATTGTAAGAATTAGGATAATGAAGGTATTTGAGATTTTAGGTCTGTTATCTCCAAAAAAGGGGAGTTTATTGAAAATAGTTGTGAAAGAAGACTGAAAATCAGTTGTTGTTTATCAAGATTAGCAATTAACTGGGGCAAGTGTTCCCCATGGGTTCATAACTACTTCGGGTTTACACTCATGATAACTCCCAATGATTACTTGTAGAACTGATAACTAGAGTTCATCCAAAGGACTGATTCATCCCGATTGGATGACTATACTCAATTACTAGGTTAGGTCTCATGAGCTATTTCAATTCAAACGATATCAATTTATCCTAAATTAACTATCCTATTATCGCAACTCAAGTTATACAACGACCCATAAAGGTCAAGGCTTTGTTGGAATTCTCTTTTCCTAATCTCTACTTCTCTATGTTCAAGTATGTAAAGAATTCGGGAAAGTCCTAACGTTGCGCTTCGTTAAGAAATGTTTAAAGATGAAAATAATACAATATAACTATTTAGCATTGGTATTGAATCACTTCATGTAACCCTAGTTTGTCAATCCACCATGTTTACCACAATTGTAGATGTAGAGCTTTTAGCCTCTCATGATTGTAAGATTATTATTAGCAGTCGAAGACAAACAAATAATTAAATACTTGAAACGATGATTGAAAGAAACCTGCTTTGAATATTGCAAGAGCTGATGTTGAATAATCAAAGAATAAAGAAGAAATTCAAGAAAGAGATCTCCTAGACTTGAATTAAAATTCAAAACAACTTATCCCTAATTGCGTCTAATTACTTCTCTACGCTTCTATTTTCTCTCCTAGTCAAATAACATGAAAGGTATTTATACAAATAAATGGAAATTTATCCTAAGCAAACAGGAAAAACTACCAAAACTGACGCTTCCTTCACCTACGACCCGTAATAGCATTGTAAGGGTTGTACCTTAACTTGTACGTTGGCTGGCTTCTGCTTAATCTTACTAAGTGTTGATATATGGTACGACTCATAACAAGTACCTATGAGTCGTACAATCTTCCCATGAATAGATCTTTCAATTGCTGGCAGCTTCTGCTAACTTTCATGGATGGCATGGTATGCCTTGTACCTTGATTCCACCATCTGTAACTCCTTCTTGTATATATTATTCTGGTCTTTTCAAAGGTTCCTTGGTATAGATCTTACGTAGGTTTCACGACTCATGAGTGCCACCCATACCAGGAACTTGGCCTGTGCAATTCCTTGAGAACTTTTCACTACTGCCATGGAACGACCCGTACCAGGATGGTACGACTCGTACCATGAGCCGTAATATGACTTTTATTCACAATTTGCTCCTGGAACTTTCCATGATTCTCAGTACGGGTTGTACCAAAATGGTATGGCTCGTACTGAGATTCCTACAGAGCCTCTTTTCTGCATTTTGCTCCATTTTTTGCATTATTTAGCTCTAACAACTATTTTCCCCGAAAATAGAGTAAAAGCACCTCATATCCATATAAACACACCTAAGTCTGTGCTATTTTCCCAGTTTTAAGAATTGAAAGTAATGTAAATTCATAGCACATCACCATCCTCAACATAAGACTTTTGTATGTCCTCAGACAAAGAAAACAAAAACTATAAATGATGTTTAACTTGAAAGTATACCTACAATACGTACAACCAACGCAACAAAATTTGTACTATGCACCACACTTAACTATTGACCCTTTTTCTATGTAAACTAAGTCAGCTATGCACACATGTAAGCACAATCAATGACATACAAGGATCAAGATATGGAATCCAACTATAAGCAGAGAAGCGAGCTATCACAAACGCTATTCACATTAATAATTTGTAAAATGCAACTCAAACCGGGTACCCTTACAACAAAAGAAGTCCAAAACTCTCACAAATATATGATATGATGAACTTGGGACTAAAGAAATGGGACTCTCACTCTCCCAAAGAAGTTTCAAATATTCCACATTGGATACCATAGACTTACCCTTATTTTCTCTACTTCGGCTCTTCGGAAAGCTAACCTAGGATTATTATAGGACTTTTTTCGGCTTGTAATATAGGCTTCGATCTTGGTATGGAAAATATGGGATTTAAGTGACTAAACCATCCTTGAAAATACATACTTGTGGCTCCATTTTACACCTTTTTTACCCTATTTTTCACTTTTTCAACTTTTTCCTCCCTTTTCTCCACATTCATGCAATATATGGGTGTGTTATGTTTTCAACATTTTCAATCCTTTTTTTCTCCTGTATTTTCTTTTCAATTTTTCTTTTTCAGCTCTTTTTTCTTTTCTTGTCACACCACACCCTTTTTCCTTTCTTTTCCTTTTTTACCTCCCCACTGTCTATCCACTCCTACTATATCCACCCTCAACTTAGGCATTTTGCCTGGGTTGAGGTTCATAATGTCCAAGGAGTGACCAGGGCCAAAATAAGTTCGTTTGAAAAAATGGGTAAAGTTAATCGGTTAATCAAAGAAAAATGGTTAATTTAAGACTCAAAATTAGGATCAAGGGATTCTTCATCATTTGGTTGTGTATTTTAGGCTTAAGTGATTCATCTATGAATAACAACCTATGCTCATCTCCTAACCAACTATCCTCAAGCCTATGCAAAGACCATCCGAGCAATTTATAGATCCTAAATGCAGTACTGAACTAGGTATTCAATCTCACTCACTCATGGTACTGATTTGCATTAAATCTATCTATCTAGTTCATGCACGGCTAAACTAAAATTACTCATGCTCATAAATTAAATGCCATTCAAAGATCCACAAAAGTCATGCAATTGTAATTAAACTACACAACTAAACATTAAAAAAATTTTAACAGGGTCAATATTTTTCAAAACATCAAACTAGTTCATTTATTGTCTATAATGTAATTCTAAGCTACTTATAATTAAAAAAAACCTAATCATTACGGTTCTACTAGATAGCATGCCTAAGGGAAATAAAACATGGAAAAAAACCCTCAGACGAATCAACAATCCCAAAAAAATACAAGTACAACCCCCTTTGAAAAGCATGCTTCGTCCCCTAAGCATATACTATATAAGCATAAGGGAAAGGAACATACATGTGGTGCTAAAACTTCACCTTCCATGGGTTACCTCCCATGAAGCGATTGATTTAACATCGCGGCACGATGTAACTTCCATGATCTTTCAGGCGTTATCAAGATACACTGCCTCAATTGCTCTCATCTCTTCAGTTTTTTCCAAATACAACTTTATCCTTTTCCAATTTACCATGAACCTCTTACCATCTTTATTTTCAAGCTCCACTATACCATATGGGGACACATTCACCACCCTATACGGTCCCATCTACCAAGATTTTAATTTACTGGGATGTAGATGGATCCTTAAAATAAACATTAAGACCAAATCACCAATGTTGAACTCCCTCTTTGCAATTCTTCCTATCATTATGGATCTTCATTCTTTCTTTATAAATGGATGCACTCTCATAAGCTCTTAGTCGAAACTCATATAACTCATTGAGCCAATGCAGGTCTTATAAACAGTTCGATATGCCCACAACGCATCATTAAGCTTATTAGACCAATCTTTTCGATTGGTATTTACCATTTTGGCCAGAATAGTCTTTATCTTCCTATTACACACTCCTACTTTCCCATTTGATTGAGGATAGTAAGGTGTTTTCACCTTATGCTTCACACCGTATTTTTCCAGTAGATTTCTAAAGAGGCGGTCGTCACTTAGTATTGCTTTAGGAGTAAAATTCTAGCGAATATGTGTATTCGCAGAAATGCAGTAACACTTTTCCCTTCATTGTTAGTAAGTGCAATTGCCTCCACCCATTTGGAGATATAGTCCAAAGCCAAAAAGATGTAGTTCATCCCATATAAGCTAACATATGAGCCCATGAAGTCGATACCCCATATATAAAATAACCCTACTTCTAGGATAGGGGTCAAGAGTAGCTTATGGTTATGGGTAATGCCACCTTATCCTTGGCACTAAACATATGACCTGGCATAATTGTAAGCATCTTGCTGTATGGACGGCTAGTAATACCTGCACTGCAGAATATTGTGTGTAGTTTGGATATCACTATGATGACCCCTACTAGGGATGAGTAGCAAACCTCCAGAATGCTCAATATCTCTACCTTTGGCACACACCTCCGAATACACCCATCTGTACTGATGCAGAATAAGTATGGTTCATTCCACTTGTATCTCCGAGCCTCAAACAAGAACTTCCTTTGCTGGGGCATCATATCTGCTGGAATCATGTTGCTAACCAAATAATTTTCATAGTCAGCGAACCAAGGGATCAAGTCTTGATATTCAGCCAATAGCTATTCATATGGAAAGCTTCATTAATATCAATTTGATTTTTTTCTCTAACTTTAGATTCTAGTCTAGACAAGTGATCGGCCACCTGATTTTCTATTCCCTTCCGGTCTTTTCCCTAAAATTTAAATTCTTGGAGAAAAAACACCCATCTAATCAACCTGGGTTTAGCATCCTTCTTAGACATCAGATACCTCAAGGCAAGCATGGTCTATATCAATTATTGCTTTAGTTCCAAGTAAGTATGCCCGAAATTTTTCAAATGCAAAGACCACTATTAGCAGTTCTTGTTCGGTGAAGGTGTATTTCTTTTGGGCTGTATTAGGTGTTTTACTGGGATAATAGATGGGATGAAAAATCATCACTCTCTATTGTCCCAAAACAACACCGAGGGCCACCCCACTGGCATCACACATTACCTCAAATGGGAGAGACATATCTGAAGCTATAATAATAGGAGTAGTGATTAGTTTATCTTTCAGGAATTCAAAAGCTTTCAGACATGCCTCATCAAATACGAACTTCACCTTTTTCTTGATCAGTTTGCATAGTTGTTGTGCAACCTTTGAAAAGTCCTAGATGAGCCTCTTATAGAATCCTGCATGCCCCAAGAATCTTCTGACCCCTTTTAGGAAATTAGGAGGCAACCCAGCTATTACTTCAATTTTTCCATATCCACCTTTATCCCCTTTCCATAGATTTTTTGACCCAGCACTATTCTTCTTTGACCATGAAGTGACATTTCTCCCAATTTAAGACCAGATTAGTTTCTTCGCATCTATTCAACACTTTTCCCAAATACTTGAGGCATGATTCAAATGATTCACCCATAGCTGAGAAGTCATCCATAAATACCTCGATTGTTTCCTCTACCATATCTGATAATATTGACATCATATAATACTGGAATGAGGCTGGTGCATTGCACAAACCAAAGGGAATTCTCCTAAAAGAAAATGTAACATACAAGCAAGTGAAGGTGGTCTTCCCTTGGTCATCTAGGGATATAATCTGATTCTATCCCGAATAACCATCAAGAAAATAGTACCAACCTCTACCTATCAACCTATCAAGTATCTGATCCACGAATGGCATTGGAAAATGGTCCTTCTGGGTCTAGTGGTTCAGCTTTCGGTAATCCATACATACACACCAACATGTGACTGGTTATATCGGTATCAACTCATTTTTCTCATTGGGAACCACTGTTATCCAACCTTTTTTGGCACACATTCTATCGGCCTTACACACTTGCTATCTATAATGGGATAAACTACAGCAGCGTCCAGCCACTTGATAATCTCCCTCTTCACTATTTCTTGCAATTGTGGGTTCAGTCATTGCTGATGGTCAATACATGGTACACAGTTCGATTCAAGCTGAATTTTGTGAGTGCATATGCTAGGAGGAATCCAAATGATTTCATTTACGGTACATTTAATTACCTTTTTGTGCTTTTTTAATACTGTGACCAAAGCTTCTTCTTGCCAGTCTATCATATCGGCTGCAATACTTACTGGCAGAGTATTGTTTTCTCCCAAGAATGCATATTTTAGGTGGGGAGGTAATGCCTTAAGTTTCTGAACTGGTGGTACCTCCACTGATGGTTTTGCTGGAGTTACACGATTCTTTAAGTCAAGGTCTAACTCTTTGGCATGAAGTTATACAACCCCATTCCTTCTAGAGTATTTACCTATTCCATGTACCTCGTCTAGATGCTCACAGAGGTGGTTCATGAGGTGAGTCTTCCTTGCTATATCCTAAATGAATCATTAAAAAAATAAAACATAAACAAAGAAATAACAACTAAATGTTAAACACAAGCAATTAATCTATTTTTAAGTCGTATTCCTCGGCAACGACGCCACTTTTTCATAATGCTCAAACTCACACTCTTGACAAAGTATGAAGTGGATATTGTCAATGAAGAACCCATAGGGAATATGGTAAGAATTAGACTAATAAAGGTATTTAAGCTTTTAGGTCTGTTATCTCCAAAATAGGGGGGTTTATTGAAAATAGTTGTAAAAGAAGATTGAAAATCAGTTGTTGTTTTTCAAGATTTGCAATTAACTAGGGTAAGTGTTCCCCATGGGTTCATAACTACTTCGGGTTTACACTCATGATCTCTCCCAATTATTACTTGTAGAACTGATAACTAGAGTTTATCCAAAGAACTGATTTGTCCCTATTGGATAACTATACATAATTATCGGGTTAGGTCTTGTAATAACCTGAGAACCCTAAGATCAGACCCGAGAGTTGAAACGGAGAAAAGAAAATTTTTTCGCACTAGGTCACAAGTCGAGTCATCCAATGACCTGTTAGGAGCACCACAAGTCATTAACTGACTCGTGGGGAGGGGTTTGACCATAATTGGAATTTTTAGATTTTGGGGTTACCACGGGTGTTACCATGAGTCATGGTCTGCACCACGATTCATTAGGTCAACCGTGGTCAAGGGCAATTTGAAGGATGAAGGAAAATGGTCAGTATACCAAACGGGTCATCACCCTGAATCATCAAGTACACCACGAGTCATGGTGTCCCCCGTGGTGACCAAGGAAGGAAAGTTCCTAGTTCTAATCACGAGAAGGTAACCACGAGTAATGGTCAGTGGGCACGAGTCGTCCAGTCCCTCGTTGGGACTAGGGGTGTGCAATTTTCTGTAAATTTTTTAAGGGCTTTTCCATAATTCCTAAGTTTCTAAGGCCTGTACTACATCGTTTTAAGCTTTGAAAAGGGTTTTTTAAGAAGGGTTACGTCATTCTATACCTATTCAAAATTCATGCATGCATGGTTAGAGGTTAAGGGGGTGATCAAGCCTAGTCTCTTCATGGTTCTTCCCCAAATTTGCTTTGTTCAATCAAAGGAGTTATGAAATCAAATCTCTTCAGGTATATAGGGTTATGAATGTGTGTATTTTTCCACACCCATTCTCAATCCCCTCTCAATTCATGAAAAATTCTAGTTGATGATCCTATGGGATTTTTACCCAACATGTGAATTATCTAAGTTTCAATTAGAGGTATGATCTAAGCATGTTTCTGAAGTTGAATTATGATAAATGGGCAGATTTTATAACGTTTTAAATTATAAATTATGTTTTCAAGTGTTATAAACTATAATGCCCACTTATGAAAGTTCATGAAAGTTGAGATCTATGAAATATGTATTCAAACATGATGAGATGTTTATGAAGAAAGTACGATTTCGAATTACCCATGTCTATGTTCATGTTTTTGAATGATCAAGTCTATGTCAATCACGTTTAAGTATTAGGAAAGCCCATATGATCAAGTATGTTTCATGATTTATTTAAATTTCATGTTATCAGCTTTCCATATGGATTTTGGAGTCTACACTCCCACTATTATTAAATTGTGGTATGGTTTGAGCCAAGGCTCCTCATGTTATTATTTCAGTTTTATGTATGTATGTTATGAGTTAGCTTTGTCACTAGGCGATAGTTCAGCTTCATTGAAAAATGATGGAGAGTATATGCATGTTTTTAGGAGTAGTGTCTAGCATTGAGTACGCTAAGGGTCAGTCAACACTATGCCTCAGAACTACGCACCAACATAGGTATGTTCAAATTATTTGGGACCTCCTTGCGAGCTTCCCCTGTCCCCTAAAGGGCCTCATCTTGATATTGATATCATATTAGCGTCCTTAGCATTGGTAAAGCATTTTATGGCTCTTCCCACTTGAGTGTAGTAGTTGGACCACGTAGGAATCTATCGAGGTAATGTCGGTTACATGTGAGTCTCATTTATTCCTCCGCAGTTCGGTTATGCATGTTCATCGAGTCATGATTATATGTTTTTCTATGGTTTTGATCAATGTTCAATTTTGCCCATGAGTATCGGTTTTCAGCTTTAGGTCATTCAATTGATTATGATGTTCGGTTATGTTAATATCATGATTTCGAGGAAAATAGCATGCGAGCCCTACTCTCGAAATATTTTCTTGATTATGTTTTTATAATAGGCATGTTTTGTGATTTTACTAACTTGGTGGTTTTAGTTACCTTTCAACTCGGTACATTCACGTAGTGGCCAGCATACTCTAGCAGCATATTGCTTCATGATATAGGCTCAGGTATCATACTCGGTCCAGCTGGCGATTCCCAACATTTGTACTTCCCAATCGAGTTGGTGAGTCCTCACCCAGCACACGAGCCTTTCTTATTAGTTATGTTCCATATTTTCGGTTCAAACTATAGTGAGTTGGTTGGGGTCTTGTTCCATCAACTGAGTCGGTATTAGAGGCTTTTCAAACATAGTATTTATTAAGCTTCGAGACTTATGTATGTATTCGAGATGTTATATTTTGTTTAGACTTTCGGTATGTTAATTATGTTTATATTAAAACTTTATTTGGATGAGTTAGATGTTATTTTCATGCCATGGGTGACTTGGAGCCTCTTGGGGTTCTTTGTCCCATGTCTCGGTACAGGTCTATGTTTGGAGTCGTGACAAACTTATTATCGATTGCATTATGTTTTTGAAATGTCTAAGGGTATACGAAACCGCATTAAGTAGAGTCTTTTTCATGGGTGTGAGCGCGCCACACTTATGACGAAGAGGCTAAAAACATTTAAGAAATGTTCCCTTGCTTTCATGATCTATGTCGTGTGATAGTGTCTCTGTCCTTCTAACTCGTGCTATATACATTTGCAGAATCATGCCTCCTCGGCCGAATTAATGGAAGAAGAAATAGAAATAGAAATGACCACGAGAATGGAAATGGAGATGGGCAAGAGGGAGCCCAAATAGCCAATAAGGGAACATGTGCAGAGCACATTGCCACACTAAGTTCGACGAATCCCATCTGAGATGTTAGCTCGAGCCTTGAATGCTCGGTTCCATCGGCGAGGTGGCGGCACATCACCCTTTAGAATAGGAATGCGATGTGGGGAAGAGTCAAAGATTTTACGAGGATGAACCTTACGAAGTTTCTTGGGTCAAAGGTGGACAAGGATCACGTAGGTTCATCAATGAGGTTTTGAAGATCACCTAGATCATAGGGGTGAATAGAGAGAAGTGCCGTCCAACTCATATTATTTCAAAGGGTTGCACACATCTATGTTTTAAGTAATGGAAGGATAGTAGAGCCGTTGGAGCAAGCCTATTGGTTGGTATGAGTTTTATGCTTCTTTTTCTGAATTGGTTCTTCCCGTGAGATAAGAGAGATCAAAGAAGCCAAGTTTGTGAACCTAAAGCAGAGAGATGGCAGGTTTAGGAGTATGCCTTGGGTTAACAAATACATCATAGTATGCACGAGATGGTGTCGAGATCAAAGGGCAGTGGCTAGGTTCATGCATGGGGTAGTAGACTACCTAGTCAAGAATTGCAAGACAGTGATGCTTTATCGGGACATTGACTTTTTCTAGGATATTATTATACGCCAATAGATGGAGCGGTTCGGATGAGTGTGTGGGAGATAGAGGCTAAGAGGGTCGGGATTGATTGCTTTAGATTCTCCCTACAAAGACCTAGTGGGTACCATCGGCAATCCCACGAGAGATATTATTTAACACCTTAGGCTATGAGTGTGTCATCCAGGTTCAGATCCAATCGGGAGGATAGCCTTCAGCTTTAGAGGCGAGTAGAAGATCGCAAAGGCTAGCACTCTGAGTGTAACAAATGTGGCTAGAAACACGTGGATCGGTGCTTGCGAGTTCGGGTTCTTGCTTGTGTTTGGTGCGTGAAGCCCGGATATATGTTTAGGGATTGCCTAGCAATTGAAGACGGGGTTATGATAGAGGTTAAGGCCTAGCCTCTCTAGTTTAGCGGCTCACTTTGACACGCTGGCCCGGGCGGGGCACGTCTACTAGTGTGGGTGGTGGTCGGCGTCAAGCGATTCTATGCCCTATGTCCCCTCGGGAGCAAGAGGTCTCCCGGATGTAGTCAGCGGTATGTGCAATTATTCCCTTGATGTATATGCTTTGTTAGATCTAGAATACTTTGCCTTTTCGACACCTTTTATGTTTCTAGTAGTTTCGGGTGGTCCCAAAATCTTATCGAAACTCTTCTTAGTCTCTACTCTAGTTGGTGATTGAGTTATAGCTCAACGGTATACGAGGAAATTACCCTATCATAGTCCTTCAAAAAGTCACCTAAGCGAGATTTAGTAGAGTTAGCCATGGCCAGATTTTGATGTCTATAAACATAGTTGGTTATTCGCATGTTATGCCTCTGTCGATTTAGAACTCGTGCGGTGGAGTTCAAATTTAAGGTGAACCGGTCTTAGAATGGGTAGTTTAGTTATGCCTATAGGTTGCTTCATTTCCTAGCAATGCCAAAAAGATGATTTCTAAGGGTTAAATGTACCATCTAGTTAGGGTTAAGGATGCCCATCGCTTGAGCTAACTAATAGTTCTGTAGTATGTGAGTATCCGAGATGTGTTTCTAGATGATTTATAGAATTACGATGCAGGGCATATTTATATGCCGTGATACTCAAGCCCATCATTTTTGCCTTGTTTTTCCAACAATGTTTGTACATTCTCATATGAGAATTGTAGGAAGTGTGAATTTATACTAACCAACATGATTAGCGTTGTTTGCGGAAAACATACTTTGTAGACTAAGATGCATGTTGGGAGGAATCGGAGATGGACACGGGAGCGAGCAAGGAATTGGCCAAGAGAAGCGAAATTAAAGGGCTACTGCTTGATGGAGTAGTGACACGCGCACCATGTGGATGCATTACCGCAGGAGATATAATTTCAAGAATTTCCGGAGAAGGTCGCGATCCATAGTGGCACGTTGGAATTAATTTCCCAGGTCTTGACATTCCGAGTGAAGGTCCGCGTTGCAGAGTGGCACGTGGCATGCTCCAGTGTTGCATGGGTCTGCCGTATTCAGGGCTTGATGCAATGGCCAAATTCGAGAGAACCTCCGCGTTTGGGCCGTGTCAGTGTGCTTTCATGGGGTGCCTCGTGACACGTTGCTTGTTAGTCGAGGAAAATTCCTGCCAATATAAATAGCACACTTAGGTTTATTTTCCATATGCGGCTTGGTGGAGCGAACGTAGATTACGAGCGATTGAAGGCAAAAAATTCTTAGTTTTCTCTGTCCCTTTGTCTTCTTTCAATTGTTTGCATAGTTTACACTCATTTAGCGATGTTCAATCCACAAATGAGTGGCTAAGTCCTTTCTTGCTGAGGTTATGAATTGTTGTATTGAAATGTAATTGTTGATTGTCGGTTGTTTCATCTTTTCTTCTATGGTTTGTTACATTTAATTCTTGTTCTTACGCATTAATGTCGGCCCGTATTTGTGTAAATCCAAGTCCGGTTTCACCAGAGGTCACTTGGAAAGTTGTGAATTAATAGATACAAATGATCTTTTTCTTAGTTTGGGAAAATTGAGAGGTGGGTTACCTTCGGGATAGAAATATACAAAGTCGTATTAGTCAAGTGTGAATCGGTTTTGTATGGCTAGAACACTTAAGATTTCTTTCTTATCATGAATAGGTGGAAGGTTCATGATTCTTAAGTTGGGTTAAACTCAGGAGTTTAATCTTAAACATAAGTTAGACCCCAGCAATCGAAGAAAAAGATAAAACCATGTAGATCGATGATTAATTTCTTTACATGTTCGTTTTAGCCTCATGCTCATTCATAGTTCGAGACTCACTTGTGGTATTCTATACTTTAGTATAAAAAAATAGTTTACAAATATAACAACTTTTTTTTTACTTTGTTGTCTTCATTTTTAGAGTTACAGTCATCAAAACTTCGAGAAGGTTTTACGTAGTCCGGTCCACTGTAGTTAGGCATTAGGTTAGCAAGGGCCACTCTATTACTTGTACAGCAGTACACTTAGGGCTCATCAAATTCCTCCCGAATGGGAGATCGATTTTGAGTATTGACCTTCTTCTTGATTCATAGCCTATATCCCTATTTCACCCTTTTTATAAATTAGGTCTTTCTAAGCTAAAGGAGTTGAAAGAAAGAGGCTGTTGAGATCTCTTGAAGCAAAGTTCATCGAACGCTCTTAAACAAGGGATTCATCAGAACGAGAAAATCCCCATGGGGTACGCCAATTCTCTTTTTTCGAAAGATGGATGGTTCTCTTCATATGTGCATTGATTATTAGAAATTGAAGAAAGTTACCATCAAGAAAAGGTATCCTCTTCCCAGAATTGATGATTTGTTTGACCAACTTCAAGATGCCAAGTGTTTCTCAAAGATAGTCCTCAGATCCGAGTGCCATCAACTCAAGGTTCTGGAGAGTGACATCCCAAAGACAACCTTCAGGACTCAGTATGGTCATTATGAGTTTGTAGTTATGTCTTTTGGACTAATGAATGCTCCTGGAGCTTTTATAGATTTGATGAGCAGGGTGGTTAAGCCATATTTGGATATGTTTGTGATTATGTTTATCAATGATATTCTCATATACTCTTGGAGAAAGGAGGAGCATGCTGCTCATTTTAGGGTGGTGCTACAGAATCTTAAGGATCATCAGTTATATGCTATGTTCAGTAAATGCAAGTTTTTGTTGAACTTGGTGGCATTTTTGGGTCATTTGTTTTCGAGCCTGGGTGTACAAGTGGACTCTCAAAAGATAGAAGCGGTGAAGAATTGGCATAGACCAGTGAGTCCTTCGGACATCAGGGGTTTCTTGGGTTTAGCTGGTTATTATCAGAGATTTGTTGAGGGCATTTCGTCCATTGCAGCCCTGTTGACTAAATTGACCCTGAAGAAAGTGAAGTTTCAATGGTCGGAGGCTTGTGAGAAGAGCTTCCAAGAGTTGAAGACTCGACTCACCTTAGCACCGGCATTGATCCTACCTGAGGTACTGAGGGGTTTGTGGTATATTATGATGCCTCGAGGATCGGTGTTGGTTGTGTAGTCATGCAGCATGGTAAGGTCATAGCCTATGCTTCCATGAAACTAAAAGTCCATGAAAAGAAGTACCTGACTCACGATCTCGAACTTGTGGCGGTAGTATTTACCTTGAAGATTTGGAGACACTATCTGTTCGGGGTCCATATAGATGTGTTTACGGATCACAAAAGCCTACAATTCGTGTTTACCCAAAAGGATCTAAATATACATCAAAGGAGGTGGTTAGAGCTACACAAGGATTATGATATGAGTGTCCTTTACCATCGAGGAAAGGCTACTGTGGTAGAGGGAGCTCTTAGTGGGCTTCCTATGGAGAGTGTGTCCCAAGTAGATAAGGAGAGGAAGGAGCTAGCAAAGGTTGTGCATCAGCTTGCACGGTTGGTGGTTGATTTGGTTAACTTAAAAAACGGGGGTGTTATTTTCAGAATGGGTTAAAATCATCTCTTGTAACCGATGTTAAATCTAGACAAGAAGAGGATCCAATTTTAGTAAAGTTAAAGGAAGATTTTAGAATCAGAAAGTGGAGATCTTCTCCTATGGGAGAGATGGTGTGCTTCGATATCAGGGTCGTTTGTGTGTTCCGGATGTTGATGATTTGAGAGAGAGGATGTTGTATGACGCTCATGGTTCCAAGTACTCTGTTCATCCATGTGCCACTAAGATGTACCGTGACCTACGGTAAGTCTACTAGTGGAATGGCATGAAGAAGGACATAGCAGAATTTGTGGCTAAGTGCCCGAATTGTCAACAAGTGAAGGTTGAGCATCAAAGACCTAGAGGTGTGCTTCAAGATATTAGTATCCCTACTAGGAAGTGGGAGGAGATCAACATGGACTTCATTATAGGTTTTCCTTGCACTCATCGACAGTATGACTCTACTTGGGTGGTTGTAGATAGGTTGTCTAAGGCAGCTCATTTCTTACCGATCAAAACTATCAATTTAGTGGAGGATTATGCCATGTTGTACATTATGGAGTTAGTTTGGTTTCATGGAGTGCCATTGTCCATCATATCTAATAGAGGTACTCAGTTTACTTCCTAGTTTTGGAGGTCATTTGAAAAGGGACTTAGTACTCAGGTCAAGCTTAGCCTAGCATTTCACCTACAGATAGATGGTCAGGCCGAGTGCGTAATTCAGACTCACGAGGATATGTCGAGAGAATGTGTGATTGATTTCAAAGATAGTTGGGATGATCATTTTCCTCTCATTTAGTTTGCATATAACAACAACTACCATTCCAGCATTTAGAAAGCTCCGTTTCAGGCTCTATACGGGTGGAGATGTAGATGACCTATTCGTTGGTTTGAAGTCGGTGTGGCCGCAATGATAGGGCTAGATTCATTCTATGAGGATATGGAGAAGGTTCAACCTTTAAGGATAGGTTAAAAATGGCTCAGACCCATAAAAGTCCGATGTGGATTTGAGGAGGAAATAACTTGAGTTTGAAGTTGATGATTGGGTGTTTTTGAAGGTGTCTCCCATGAAGGGAGTAATGAGGTTCGGAAGGAAAGGGAAACTTAGTCCCCATTATTTTGGCCCGTACCGGATAGTGAGATGTGTAGGAAAGGTGGCCTATGAGTTAAGAGTTACCCTCAAAACTAGCTTCAGTTCATCCAGTTTTCCATGTATCGCTCTTAAAGAAGTGCTTGGGTGACCCTGGTCTAGTTGTTCCGATGGAGAGTGATCTGGGGCATATTTATATGCCCAAGTGATACTCAAATGCATCGTTTTTGCCTTGTTTATCCAACAATGTTTGTACATTCTCATGTAAATTGT
>JACEIK010009342.1:27172-40174 GCA_018107945.1 Datura stramonium
ATGTATGTTTGTGTATGTGTGTGTGTATATATATGTGTGAGTGTGTGTGTGTGTGTGCGTATTACGTCTTTTATTCCCTTAATTATTATAGCCATCTGATCAAGTTATCAAGCGGTCGAGATCGTGCAACCCACCCCGAACCCAAACTACTCAACCCACACTCATTCCAAAAACTCAAAAAGATCCTGTAATGCCCCAGAAGCCCTAAGATCAGACCCAAGAGTTGAAACGGAGAAAATTGGAAAATCTGCATTAGGTCACAGAACGAGTCGTTCTGTGACCCGTGGGAGGTGGCCACGAGACTTTAGGTGACTTGTGGTGAAGGGTTGGCCTTAAGTTCTGAAATTTTATGGTGGGAAGACACCACGAGCATGACCACGAGTCGTGGTCAGACCCCACGACTCGTCAATTCAGCCATGGACAAGGGAATTGAAAGGGGAAGGTTGAGTAGTAGTGTACTCAATGGTTGGACCCCACGAGTCGTGGTCAGACACACGATTCATTGGGATGGTTGTGGTCAGGATTGGTCAAGGGACTATGGTTTTGGGCAGTGGAGACCACGAGAGATGACCACGAGTCGTGGTCACCAACCACGATTCATTAGGTCCCTCGTGGGGACCCTTTGAGGAAAATGGACAGTGCACACGACAACTGATGCCACGACTCGTCCCCTGGGACGACAACTCATCCAGACCCTTGTTGGGACTAGCTGTTAATTTTTAACTGCGAATTTATTAAGGGTATTACAATTTTTCCTAAGCCCTAGGATCCTATACTACGTCGTTTTAAGTTGTTTTCAGGGTGTATTAAGATAGGTTAGGCCATTCTAACCTATTAAAAACTCATGCATGCAAAGTTCAAGAGTATTGAGGGTGATCAAGCATAAAATCTAAAGGTTCTTCATTAATTGCTCTTAAATTCCTCTTGGGAAAGTGAGGAAGTGATAGAATCCAAGTCTCTCAGGTATATAGGGTTATGAGTGGATGAATTCATTCACACCGATGCCTAATCTCTCCTAATTCATAAAGTTTTATTTGGAAATCTTATGGGGTTTTATCTCAATTTCTTATGAAATCCTAATGATCTATCTATGGGTTAATAATTCTAGTGTATCAGGTCATATTTTACGGATCATGGGAAGATTTTACAACTAATTCTATTATGAATTTATTGATTTTAATTTCTATAAAATTATGCCCAATCATGCATGTTCTGTGATAAACTGAGTTATGATTTTACCTTGATTTGATGTTCTTTAACCCATCATGGTTTATGATATATGATATGTATTTACTCAAATTGTCATCATTAATTTATGATTTCAAAGTATATACATGTTTTTCAAGTATGCATGAACCTCACCATTTACGATTTATGATTTTGGCCGATTCATGGGCCTTATCATCATGGCTAGTTCACGTATTTACAAGCATGCTTATGATTATCATGATTTAACTAACCTATGAATCTCATTTATATTATCCTATGAGCACTATATATGTTTTAGGAGTAGTATTTAACACCGAGCGGGTTTGGGGCCCAGGTTTTGCCCTGAATCTCAGAACTACATGCCACCGTAGGTCATGATGGGACCTCCCTTGAGACTATCCCTTTTTTCCCAAATGGACCTTTCATGAGTGATATCACGCCTTTCATGATTCTACCCCTGGCAAGGTATAAACACCCTCCCGACTAGGGGTTTACAAGTTGGGCTCCATGTGTACTCATATGGGGTATGTCGGTTATTGAATCTCCGATTGTTCCTCATGATTTATTTATGATTATGTGTATATACTTTGTCTCAAGTCATGTTAATAAATCTTTTCTCATGAGAGTATAGTTATGAATGATTTACAAATGTTTTGAAACCTTGAGCCTTACGTTACATTATGACATTTACATTCTGATCATGTTGTCCCACTCTTATACACTTTTATGTATTTTAAACGTCTGTTTTTCTTACCTTGCATACTAGGTACATTCCACGTACTGACTGCATACTCTATGCTATATCATTTCATGATACAGGCTCTGGCATTCAGATTCAGCCTCGACCCTAGCCAACTTCTGGAGTAGCATTAGTCTCTGTGGGTGAGTCCTTATTTGTCGAGGGCCCCTCCTTATTCCAGAAATGTTGGTGTGTTTTGAGTTCAGTTTAGAGAGTTAGTTGGGTTCTTGTCCCGTCAACTCTTCTGTGATAGAGGCTTTCTCGGACATAGTGAATATTCAGTTTTAGAAGCATGTGATGTATTTCAGATCTTATGCCATGTTTAGACTTCCGCTATATTATGTATGTTGAATCTTCCATTTTAATAATTGAGTTAGTTAAATGTTCATGCCATGGGTTGACTCGGAGTCCCTTGGGCTTCCTTGTCCCATTTCTCAATCCGAGCCTATATTTGGGTCATGGCAAACTTGATATCAAAGCAATAGGTTTGAAGTGTCCTAGGGTATCTGAAAGACGCGTTAAGTAGAGTGTTTTTTATGGGTGTGAAGCGCGCCACACTTATGATGAAGGGGCTATGAAATGTTTAGGAAATGTTCCCTTCTTTCATGATCTCATGTCGTGTGATGAAATGTCTATCTATCCTTCTAACTCGTGTGATATATGTTTGCAGAATCATGCCTCCACATCGAGTAAATGGAAGAAGAAACGGAAACGACCATGAGAACGGCAATGGAGAGGGGAACCATCAGGACCCACCAGCCAATGAGGAGCATGCACTAGAGCCGGCTACCCATGCTGAATTCAGGGAAGCAATATAGATGCTAGCAAAGGCCTTGACCTCCTAGGTCAATCAATAGGCGATGGCGCATCTCCCTCAAAAAGGGAATGTAGTGGCGGCTCAGGTTAGAGATTTTCTGAGAATGAACCCACCAAAGTTCCTTGGGTCAAAAGTAGATAAGGACCCGCATGAATTCATTGATGATATTCTGAAGATCACCTAGGTCATAGGGGTGGTAAATAGGGATTGTGTTGACTTGGCCTCTTATCAGCTGAAAGGGGTTGCACATATTTGGTTTAAATAGTGGAAAGATAGTAGGGCAATGGGAGCGGGCCCTATAAATTGGAAGAGTTTCATGCCGCCTTTCTAGATTGGTTCTTCCCTCGTGAGATGAGGGAACTGAAGAGGCCAAGTTTGTAAATCTAAAGCATGGTGACATGTCGGTTCAGGAGTGTGCTCTGGATTTCACCCGCTTATCCAAGTATGCGCCAGAGTTAGTGGCAGATTAGAGGGCTCGGGTGAGACGATTTGTACAGGAAGTGGCAAACTACCTGGATAAGGATTGTAGGAACACCATGATGCATCAGGACATGGATTTTCCCAGCATAATTTTGCACGCCTAGCAGATGGAGGCAGTGTATCGGAGGAAGAGAGAGGCCAAGAGGGCCAGGATAGACAATTATGGGACTCTTAGCCTAGATCGGGGGGCGGACATCTCCAGCAGTCTCATCACAGGTCTTTTGCTCTAGCACCATCATCAGCTAGTGCACCATCTAGACAACGAGGCGATCAGAGGAGCAGGGCCTCAAAATCTAGGGTCTATGGTAGCATGCAGATAGAATTCACCTTCCCAGCCTGTGCAAAATGCGGAAAGAATCACCCAAAGAGGTGTTTAGTTGGCTTATACACTTGTTTTGGGTGTGGCAAACCCGAAAACAGACTTAGGGATTGCCCTTCAGCCAGATTAGGGGATGGTGGAGCTCATATACCAGCCGCTAGTTCAGCGCTCCAACAGCATGTCCCTCCTAGTAGTGTTCTTTGACTAGTTCAGCTGGTGGTTAGTGTCAGAACATATTTTATGCCCTTGTGTCCCATCAAGAGAAGGAGACTTCCCCTGATGCGATTACTGGTATGTTACTAGTTTTTCACCTTGATGTTTATGCTTTGTCATATCCATAGGCTACCTTGTATTTTGTGACACCTTACGTGGCTAGAAGTTTTAGAGTCAGTCCCGAGATCTTCTTAGCACCCTTCTCAGTCTCTACCCCGGTGGGTGATTCAGTTGTAGTTAGATGGGTTTATAGGAGTTACTCGGTCACAGTCCTTCAGCAAGTCACCTCAGCAGATTTGGTAGAGCTAGCCATGACCAATTTTGATGTTATCCTGGGCATGGATTGGCTATTTTCATGTTATGCCTCAATTAATTGTAGAACCCGTGCGGTAGAGTTCAGATTTCTAGGTGAGCTAGTCTTAGAATGGAAGGGTGTTTCAGTTGTGCCCGTATGTCATTTCATTTCCTATCTTAAGGCCAGAAAAATGATTTCCAAAGGTTTTGTGTACCACTTAGTTAGGGTTAAGGATGCTACGTCTGAGAACTCAACCATCAAGTCAGTTCAAGTGGTATGTGGGTATCCAGAAGTCTTACCTCCTACCCGTCACGCAACCTATATCTATTCCTTCTAACAAAATGGCTCCAGCTGAGCTAAAGGAGTTGAAGGATCAATGGAAGGGCCTACTAGACAAGCGTATCATTAAACCTAGCAAGTCCCCATGGGGTGCACCAGTGCTCTTTGTCCGAAATAAATATGGCTCTCTTTATATGTGTATTGATTATTGGCAGTTGAACAAGGTAACCATCAAGAATAGGTATCCTTTCCCCAGGATTGACGACTTGTTTGACCAGCTTCAGGGTTCCCAGTGCTTTTCGAAGATAGATCTCAGGTCCAGATACCATCAACTCCGGGTTCGGGAGAGTGAAATTTCGAAAACAGCCTTTAGAACTCGGTATGGTCACTATGAGTTTGTAGTTATGTCTTTTCGACTAACGAATGCTCCTGCAGCTTTTATGGACCTAATGAATAGGGTGCTCAAGCCATATCTAGACATGTTCATGATTTTGTTCATAGATGACATCCTTATATACTCTCGGAGCGAGGAGGAGCATGCCGCTTATTTGAGGGTGGTGTTGTAGACTTTGAAGGATGTCAACTATATGCAAAATTCAGCAAGTGTTAGTTTTTGTTGAATTCTATGGCATTCTTGGGTCATGTTGTGTCTAGTGAGAGTGTGCAGGTAGACTCACAAAAGATAGAGGCGGTGAAGAATTGGCCTAGACCGAAGAATCCTTCAAATATCAGAAGTTTCTTGGGCTTAGCTGGCTACTATCATAGTTTTTTGAGGGGTTTTCATCTATTGCAGCACCGTTGACTAAAAAAATTTAGAAGAAGGTAAAGTTCCAATGATCGGAGGCTTGTGAGAAGAGCTTCCAAGAGTTGAACGCTCGACAACCTCATCATTAGTGTTGACCCTATCCAAGGGTACCGATGGGTTCATGGTGTATTGTGATGCTTCACAGATCGAACTTGGCTTTGTATTAATTCAGCACAGAAAGGTTATAGCTTACGCTTCTAGACAACTGAAAGTGCATGAAAAGAACAACCCGACTCACGATCTTGAATTGGCAGCTATAGTATTTTCCTTAAAAATATGGAGACACTACTTGTGTGGGGTTTACGTGGATGTGTTTACGGACTATAAGAGTTTAAAATATGTGTTTACCCAGAAGGATCTAAATCTTTAGTGAAGGAGGTGGTTGGAGCTACTTAAGGATTACGACATGAGTGTGGAAAGGCTAATATAGTAGCAGATTCACTTAGTAGACTCTCCATGGAAATTTTTTCCCATGTAGATGAGGGGAAGAAGGAACTGGTGAAAGATGTGCATCGACATGCATGGTTGGGAGTTCGGTTTGTTGATTCAGCCGATGGCAGTTTTATAGTTCAGAATGTGATCAGAATCGTCTTTACTGACTGATATAAAATATAGACAAGATAAGGACCCTATTTTGGTAAAGTTAAAAGAGGCTATTCAGAATTAGAAGGTAGAGGTCTTCTCCAAAGAGAGAGATAGTGTGCTTCGATAACAGGGTCGCTTATGTGTTCTGAATGTTGATGACTTGAGGGACTAGATGTTGCACTAGGCTCATGGATCCAGGTATTCTATACATCCTAGTGCCACCAAGATGTACCATGACCTACGAGAAGTCTATTGGCAGAATGGCATGAAGAAGGACATAGTGGAATTTGTGGCTAAGTGTCCAAACTGTCAGTAGGTGAAGGTTGAACACCAAAGACCCAGAGGTGTGCTCCACGATATTATATTCCTACTTGGATGTGGGAAGAAATAAATATGGATTTCATAATAGGTTTTCCTCACACTCTTCGACAATATGACTCCATTTGGGTTGTTGTAGATAGGTTGACAAAAGCTGCTCATTTTCTACCGGTCAAAACCACTGATTCCGCAGAAGATTATGCCAAACTATACATTCAGGAGTTGGTTCGATTGAATGGAGTTCCCTTGTCCATCATATCATACAGAGGCACCCAATTTACCTCTTAGTTTTGGAAGTCATTTTAAAAGGGAATTGGTATTCAGATGAAGCTCAGCAAGCATTTCACTCGCAAATGGATGGTCAAGTGAACCGGAAAATTTATACTATTGAAGACATGTTGAGAGCATGTGTGATGGACTTCAAAGGTAGTTGGGATGATCATTTTCCTCTTATCGAGTTTGCGTACAATAACAACTACCATTCCAGCATCAGATGGCTCCGTTCAAGGCTCTCTATGGGCGGAGATGTAGATTTCCTATTAGCTTGAAGTTGGTGAAGCTGTGATGATAGGACCCGATTCAGTCCATGGGGCTATGGAAAAGGTTCATCTCATATGGGAAAGTTTTAAAACAACTCAAAGTCTCCAAAAGTGCTATGCCGATGTGAGAAGGAGGGAATTATAGTTCGAAGTGGATGATTGGGTATTTCTGAAGGTGTCTCCCATGAAGGGAGTGACAAGGTTTGGAAAGAATGTGAAACTCAACCCTCATTATGTTGGCCCCTATCGGATTGTGAAACGGGTTGGCAAGGTGGCATATGAATTGGAGTTGCCCTCAAAATTAACTTCCGTTCATCCTGTTTTTCATGTATCGCTCTTGAAAAAGTGCTTGGGTGATCCAGCTCTAGTTGTCCTGGTGGACAATGTCAGTGTGAAAGACAATCTTAGATATGAGGAGATTCCAGTGGAAATATTGGATCGTCAAGGTTGGAGGCTAAGGAACAAGGAGGTAGCTTCAGTCAAGTAATATATAGGAATCAACATGTTAAGGAGATATGTGGGAAGCCAAAGCGGATATGATAGTTAGATACCCACATCTTTTCCTTTCCGGCTCTTTCCAGTTTGAGGTATCAGTTTTTGCTCTAGTACTCTATTTAGTTTTCATGTTCAGTTCATGTTTCCCAATTTCTTTCATGTATATGGATGTATGTGTGATTCATGAATTCAGTTCAGACATGTAGTTCAGTTCGGAGGTAGTTACTCTGTCAGTTTCCAACTTAAATGATCAGTATTTGAATATGATGATTGCATTTCTCTGCTTTTCTATATGCTTATCAACATTCGAGGAAGGATGTTCCAACAGGGAGATATTTTAATTCCCTGGAAGACCTAAGATCAAACCCGGGAGTTGAAATGGAGAAAAATTGAAAAATCTACACCAGGTCACAGAATGACTCATTCTGTGACCTGTGGGAGTAACCACGAGTCGTTAGGTGAGTCGTGGTGAAAGGTTGGCCTTAAGTTCTGAAATTTTGTGGTGGGAAGACACCATAGGCATGACCACAAGTCGTGGTCAGACCCCACAACTCGTCAAGTCAGCCGTGACCAAGGGAATTGAAAGGGGAAGGTTGAGTGCCAGTGTACCCAACGGTTGGACCCCACAAGTCGTGGTCAGACACCATGATACGTTGGGATTGTTGTGGTCAGGATTGGTCAAGGGACTATGGTTTTGGGTAGTGGAGACCACGAGAGGTAACCATGACAACCACGATTTGTTAGGTCCTTCGTGGGAACCCTTTGAGGAAAATGGACAATGCACACGAAAACTGATGCCACGACTCGTCCTCTAGGACTACGACTCGCCCAATCCCTCGTTAGGACTGGCAGTCAGTTTTTAACTATGAATTTATTAAGGGTATTATCATCATTCCTAATCCCTAGGGTCCTATACTACGTCGTTTTAAGTTATTTTCAGCGTGTATTAAGATAGGTTAGGCCATTCTAACCTATTCACAACTCATGCATGCAAAGTTCAAGAGTATAGAGGGTGATCAAGCATAAAACCGTAAGGTTCTTCATCAATTGCTCTTCAATTCCACCTGGGCAAGTAAGGAAGTGATAGAATCCAAGTCTCTCAGGTATGTAGGGTTATGAGTGGGTGAATTCATTTACACCCATGCCCAATCTATTCTAATTCATGAAGTTTTATTTTAAAATCTTATGGGGTTTTATCCCAATTTCTTATGAAATCCTAATGATCTATCTATGGGTTAATAATTCTCATGTATCACGTCATATTTTATTAATCATCGGCAGATTTTACAACTATTTCGATTATGAATTTATTTGTTTGAACTTCTATAAAATTATGCCCAATCATGCATGTTCTATGATAAAATGGGTTATGATTTTACCTTGGTTTTGATGTTCTTTAATCCATCATGGTTTATGATTTATGATATGGATTTAATCAAATGCTCATCATGAATTTATGATTTCCAAGTATATACATGTTTTTCAAGTATGCATGAACCTCCTGATTTTACGATTTATGATTTTGGCCGACTCACGGGCCTTATCCTCATGGCTAGTTTCACGTATTTACAAGGATTCTTATTATTATCATGATTTAACTAGCCTATTGATCTCATGTATATTATCCTATGAGCACTATATATGTTTTGGGAGTAGTATTTAACACCGAGTAGGTTCAGGGCCCTGGTTTTTCCCCGAATTTCAGAACTACATGCCACCGTATGTCATGATGGGACCTCCCTTGAGACTGTCCCTTTTTTCCCAAATGGGCCTTTCATGTGTTATATCACGCCTTTCATGGTTCTACCCCTAGCAAGATATGAACACCCTCACGATTAGGGGTTTACAGGTCGGGTTTTATGTGTGCTCATATGGGGTATGTCGGTTATAAGAATCTCCTGCTGTTCCTCATTATTTATGTATGATTATGAGTATGTACTTTGGCTGAAGTCATGTTAATAAATCTTTTCTCTTGAGAGTATACTTACGAATGATTTATGAATGTTTTGAACCTTGAGCCTTATGTTACATTATAACATTTATGTTATGATCATGTTGTCCTACTCTTATGCACTTTTATGTATTTTAAACGTCCGTTTTACTTACCTTGCATACTCGGTATATTCCACATACTGATCGCATACTCTATACTGTATCATTTCATGATACAGGCTCTGGCACTCGGATTCAATCTCAACCCTATCCAGCTTCCGAAGTAGCATCAGTCTTTGTGGGTGAGTCCTCATTTGTCGAGGGCCCCTCTTTATTTCTGAAATGTTGGTGTATTTTCAGTTTTAGTTTAGAGTGCTAGTTAGGGTCTTGTCCCATCAACTCTTCTGTGATAAAGGCTTTCTCGGACATAGTGTATATTCAGTTTTAGACGCATGTGATGTATTTCAGATCTTATGCGATCTTTAGACTTCCACTATATTATGTATGTTGAATCTTCCGTTTTAATGATTGAGTTAGTTGAATGTTCATGCCATGGGTAGACTAGGAGTCCCTTGGGGTTCCTTGTCCCATGTCTTGATCCGGGACTATGTTTGGTTCATGACATATCCCATGTCTTTCCTACTATCTCACTTTCCCAAAAGAAATAGACACAACACCCGAACACCATTTTCTCTCTTACACTTCCTCCATCACCTTTTATCGGAACCTAGACGTCACTCCTTCTTTATCCCTTATCATTTTTAGCTCTGACTAGGAACCAAAAGAAATAGCAAATGATTCACATGGCAAGGGGCTTTGCTCGATAAAGAGCTATAAGTTGTTGACTCCTTTAAAATCATAAAGCATCTTACCTCCAACTGATGCAACTCAAGGCCCTTCAAGACCATTGCCAAGGAGCCAAACAAGAGAGTTCCAATTTCTACAAGGCCTCTTTATGAAGAAGAAGGCACTTGAGTGCATATGGATGTCACGACCCAAGTCTACATCATAGACGCAACACAATGCTTAGAGTCATAAGTGACCCCAAGAAAACCCATGGCATGACATATTACATACATACTAGAATTAAAAATAAAAAGCTGAGCAGAAGCTACTGAAATATAAAATAGTCTTTTATGAGAAAAGATAAAGTTTGTAAAACACTAAATATTTGTAAACACTGACAAATATATAAGCTGAAACTAATACCACACTTTCTGAAAGCATCTACTAACTGATGAGTTGCTGGGACAAGCCCCCAGCTAACTCTATGTCTAGAAATTGAACTAATACTACTAAAACAAGAAAAGAACATCTCTGGTCCTTAGAAGATGAGGATTCACTAATAGAACACTGTTGAATATCATCCGAGGAAGCTAACTTGATGCTAAGGCTGGGTACCTGAGTCCATATCATAAAATAATATAGCATAGAAAGTATGCATTAGTACTTGAAATGTACTGAGTATGCAAGATGTTAAATAAAACAGAAAGGTGCTAATAATACATAAAATGGACTGATATGAGACATAATAACCATACCTAAATCATAAGTACTGAGAGAATCTGAAGATCGTGGAAAATACTTTAAGAACTGATAGTCTGAAATTAAAGTCATAAACATATCTAAAATCTGTAAGTCTGGACTGTGAATTATGACTATACTGTACTGTGGGAGTACTTGTTAATCGATGTATAACCATGAGAGCTAGATATGGAGCTTGATGGTTACCCCCCATCGATAGGGCCCAGAGTACCTTGCCAATGTACAATGACTGGGCTGTGTGATCACTAGTTGTAAAATCAATTTAGGTTAAATTCTATAGTGACACATAGTTTTGGGAACCTAGGTGCACTAAATCCTGGCCCTCTTGGTGCTAAGTAATACTCCCAACTGAAAACACATAACGAATGTACATATAAAAATACTAAACTGTACTGATAGCTCAAACTAGTGTCCTAGGGCTAGGTCAGAACTACTTGTCTAGACCCGACAACTGAGCGAATTGAATATGCTTATAACCTAATACTATTACTATTACTGGATATACTAAAAATAACATAAACACTGTAAAGAAACATACATCAGGACAAATTCAATATCAGGGGAATCAGAGTGTAGTACTGAAGATGCTAACATGTGTATATAATATATTTAAACATAAAATTCTAACATCATGGAAAAGTAGGAGATTTCAACAGTTGGTAGGAAAATCCCTAGGTCATGGTTTATAGAATTTCAAGGTTAAGGTTACTGTAATCTTAGGACACAAGGGTGAAAGGAGATCCTTGTTGTATTCCCACATACCTGTAGAAAAAAATCTTTGAAGAAGAAGCTTGAATTCTGAGGAGAAAGTAAAACCCTAGTTCTTGACTTGAGAGACAGGAGTTTGGAGTTCCTACGATCTACTTACAATCTATTTCTGAGTTGATTAGGAAAGACTGAGAGGTTAGACTAGGAAAACTCCTTTAATTCTTCCCTTACAAGTCCCATAACGATATAGTTTAGGAATTAAAATTGTGGAAAGTTATGAAAATACCCCTGGAGAAAATTTCAGAAAAATTGTCGTCAGGATCCAACGGGTCACAAAATGAGTCATTTGTTGTGACCATGACTCATTGTGACCAGTCATTGGTCCTGGTTCTGAAAGATTCTATTTTTGTATTTTACCCAACGAATAAAAAGGATGACCTGTTAGATGGAACAACGGGTCATTGAATCCAGTCATGGTCACTGGGAGGATTTTGGACAACTCTGAACTTCTCCCAACTAACAGACAGGATGACCCATCAGATGGAACAATGTTTTGTTGTTTCCACTCATGGGTACGCTCACTTCTGCATTTTTGTTTAGGTTCTCGAGATTCTCAATCGCTCTTCTTAGATAGAATGAATAGAAAAGGATTGCTTGTGTTGTGGTTTCCATAGTTGCAAGAAAATTTTTTTCGAGAAAAGGTCCCCTCCTTCAATATCATGATTGGGTCGACCAGGACAAATCATGAGNAGAAGGATGTGAATATGTGTATGTGTATTAACCGCGGCCCCGTTACTTCAATATCATGATTGGGTCGACCAGGACAAATCATGAGTGAATAGTAAAAAGAAATGTACAAGTGATTTTAACACTTTCTAGATTCCATCTAATGGCTTAATAGGACGAATTGTTACTTCTTCCAACAACTAGTTACTTGGCTCATTAATTCAGGGAACAATTGATAGGCTACTGGACTTATTCTCAAGGGGTCACATGAAAACTAGTTACTTTATCCAATGAGTCGTTCAATGTCCCGTTAGATCTAGGGGGAAAATTTTCAAAAGCCAGCAATGATTCTTCTAATGGGTTGTAGGTCCTGACAACGACTCATTACATGAGTTGTTCTGAGGTAAAATTTTCTGGTTTCCCTGTTGGTTTTCTTTCTAATTCTAGGGTTTAGTTTTAGGATTATTTGGGGTGTTACAATATCTACCCCTTGGGAATATTCATCCTCGAAAGAAAACTAAGTAAGCTGTAAGGATAGAGAAAGAGATGCAATCCCGAACCGAAAAGTATAAACTGAATACTAAAGAAGTGATTGACTCCAAAAGTGAGATAGACTGTAACGACCCGAGCTAAGACCCCAAAGACGACATGGGACTTAGAACTATGAATGGATCCAAGATGACCCTTGGCATAGCATAATTCTAACATAAGAGAAGCTAATAGATTCTATCTGAGGGGGAGCTTAACTGAAATATTACTTGTACGCGGTCGTACAAGTAATACAGTGGCCCTTTTTAAGAGCCGGATGTCGAACCCACAGGGCCTGAACCAATTCAGTGAATTATCAAGTTCAAATGTTAAAATTAACCTTCACAGCTATTGATTATAGAAGTTTTCAGTAAATTATAATTAAGTTTTGGGGTGGTCACAAAACAATCTGGAAACAATATAAGAAGCAACTAGAGCTAAGGTCGGATAATCATGCAATGCTACACTTT
>JACEIK010009343.1:0-11416 GCA_018107945.1 Datura stramonium
CTAGCCAGGCACCAGATGTGCCTCGGCCCACCAGTTAGTAGTCCAGGTCTTTCTAGGGCACCAGGTGCCAGTCATACCCCCCAAGGCGGGGCGTGACATAACGTGCGAGGTATGATGGATATATGAGTTAAAGAAAAATTATTATTAAATAATGTGGCTTTATATGATATGGCATGTCAATTGGTAGATAACGAGCTTTTGAGACTTTTTTTATTTTTTGAGAGAAATAACAGTAGTTGAATGATTTTATCGTTCTAAAAAAATAGAAGTGATTTTAATAGGCAATTTTCAAAATTTTAATGATTATTCAAGGTTAACTTGACAAAAAACATATTTAATAACTGAAGCCTAAAAAATTAGTATTGCATAGATCATTTTCATAGAAAATCGAAAAACTGAAAAACCAAAGGAAAAAAAATTGGCATTTCTTCAATTTAATTTGATTTTGATTTTTAATTTTAAAAACCAACAAAGTTTGGTTTCTTTTTTATTTTAAGCAACAAATAACCGGATAAATCAAACCAAATTGACTAAATATTAATACCTATTTAAATATTATAATTGCATATCTATAAATGNATAAAATTTTATGGTACATATTGATTTGCAACGCTCTTGTTTCTTGATCAAAGTGGTTGCCTTTATAGTAATTCAATTCTTTATCTTTATAGTAATTCAAGTTTTTACCGTTATTTTCAAGTTTGATTTAGAGATTTTATTTTGACTATTCCAAGAATTTATGCTCAAAAGGACTTGTCTTTGAATTCCTTAACCAATTCATCATTATTTAGTTCAGTTATTGCAAGGATATCTTGGTAAATTAGAACTCCTTAACTTTATGCACATAAAAAATCATCATAAGAAACTTTGTTAAGATTCTTGAAAATGAATAAATTCTTTCACAATGCACAAGATTTTATCGAGAAGTTATATGTATAACTTGATTACATATATATAATTCCTTATTTTCTTAAAGAGCTATTGATTTGGTAATGTTATGTTGAAATAAAGTCAATCTAATATGTTCTTGAAGTATATTGTCATATATTTTTTTAAAGAAATGGACAAAAAATCTGAAGCGATGAAAAACTGACTTAACTGATTCGGTTTCAATATTTGAAAAACTCGACTAAATCGATTTGATTTTCTTGAAGAGAAATCAACCCATACCGGACTATGAGCACCCTAAGCCATACCCCTAGATAATAATAGATTCAAAAGATTCTCCTTCTCTATCTTCTATTCCTCTTCCTCCTCCTCCTCTATCGTCTGTTCCTCTTCCTCCTCCTCCTCCTTTTATTGAACATGTATGAGCGAGTGTGGTTGGATTGGTTGAAAATATATAGACTATTTAAACATGTGCGATTGAGTGTGGTTGAATTAGTTGAAAATATATAGATTAGGCTACATACAAAATTTGAGGACAATTAGAAGTGATTTGTGCTTGTTTGAAGTAAAATATATGATATAGAAAATGCACTTACACCTTATGTGTATCCTGTTATTTATTTTATATATATCATTATATCATACACAATTTTTCAAGGACTCCACTGTAATATGTGTATATCCTATTACATATCGTGAATATCACACACAAATTTCATGGATGTAACATATATACATGATACACATGAGATAATATACATAGTAGTATACATTAAAATATACATGGGAGGATACACATATGGACTAGTTTTCGACTTCAAGTTTCAATATGAAATTTTAACTCAAATTTGCCTCAAATCACCTCCAAAACTGATATTCAAGCTTCTTATCATATTTTCAACGAAACATAAAATGACCCAATCGAGTCAAATTGCAAATAAAAAAGATTCAGATCAAGTTTCATTAGCCTTTAATGGTGTTTTCAAGTCCTTGTCTTTAAAATATTGATGACAAGAATTGTGGATATTGATCTATTGTCTAAAATTTATTATTATTTTTAAATCAAATTACACCTATTGATACTGAGAGTATACACAATTAAATTTGAAGATAGATCTAAAATTTTTAATTTTGATTTTTGTTGATTTTACTTCATAAGTCAAGAACTGACAAGTGATGCAATCAGTAAAAATAAAATTTATTTTATGCTCATTAAAAGTTCTCACTGGATGATTGACATCAGTTAGTTTCTTGAATACTCAAATCAACCACTATACAATAAATTATAAGCTTAAAAATACATGAATAAAGATTTCAACACAGTTAGTAAGGAATCCTAAAGTCTTGAGCATTAATTATCTTCCTTTAAATAATGCACTGAAAGAGATCCAACTTCTTTGAGGATTTGCTTCTTCGCCTCCAATTTCAAAGAGAATTTGTTGCTCCTTCTATTGTAGTGGCATTGGTCGAAGTGGAAGTAATATAAATTAAAGCTCTTAATAATAGCGACCTCACCGCTACCAGTCATGGATGGCCTCCGACGACGAGCAATTTCAGACAAAGAATCAAAGGAGTGATCTGGTTTAAGACGAGGAAGGGAGTAGTTTTTAGGAAGAAGAGGTTGCGGAAACGGGAGGTTTTGTTATGGATGGATGGGGTACTTTATTTAATTTTTTAAGTTACTGATTCTATTTTAAAAGCTCCAAAGTTTTCTTATATACATAAAATCTCCTCCCCCACCCCCTCTCTTCTCCTTTTCCCCTTCGTCCTTTTCTTAGTGCTCCTTCTCTTTCTCCTCCTTTCTCTGCTTTTCTGGAGAGATGTTAAATATCTTTATGAATGTCTAAAACATCCTGAAGATATTTAAAAAATACTATCGGGATATTTTAAACATCTTTCATGAAGTTTCAAACTTTCTATCAAGATGCTTAGAAAATCTTCACTTCAGCATAATTTGTCATTTTTTGTTTCTCTCATATTTAAAAGAACTAGAGTGGAGGAAGAAGGAGGAGGAGGAGAAGGAGAATAAGAAAGAGAATGAAAATCAGGACAAGGAGGAGAAGGAGAAAAATAAGATTAAAAAGAAGAAGCAAAACAACAACAAGAAAGAATAAAGAGAAGGAGAATGATAAGATAAGAAGGAGGAGCGTGAGGATAAGGAGAAACATGAAGAGAAGTAGAAGGAGGAGCATAAAAAGGAGAAGGAGGAGGAGGAAGAGAATGAGAATCTGGAGACAGAGACGAATGAGAAGAAGCAGGAGGAGGAGGAGGAGCAAAAATAGAAGAAAGAGTAGGAGGATGAGGATGAGGAGGAGTATGTCACGACCCAAAAATCTCAAAGTCATGAGGGCTTTGTGACGTCCATCTCAGTTAATATTCTAACATATGATATCCTATAAACATTGATTGTGCAACCATCAACATAAAAAGGGCATCTATCATGATCGAACATAGGCCCGAACTGAGACACGAAATCTAAAATTATAAATAGCTTCAAGTCGACCCATGGCATGAACATGAAAACTAAAGTTCGACGTAAATAATGTGGAAAACTAACATCTGATATATCAGAAGACTGAATATTTAAATCATCTGATATAACGGAATACATAACACTGATCCGAAGCTGAATACATACTATGGTTGATAAGCCTCTAATATCCTGAAGAGCTAATGGGACAAAGCCCCAACTAGCTCACTAATAAACTGAAACGGCAAGATACTGATAACAAGCTGATAAAGAGGTCCTCGAAGGATGAGGGCTCACCAACAGGCAGGATATGCTAACTCTGAGGATCTGGTTAGTTGAGGGACTGAACCTGAATGTCTGAGCCTGTATCATGAAATGATACAACATAGAGTATGCGGTCAGTACTTGAAATTTACCGAGTATGAAAGGTAAGTAAAACCGCTAAGTAATTAAAATCGAAATCATGCATATCATAAAATATTTCATCATAAGATTCTGAGAGTAAGACTTGTATGCTATTATTTGAAAACATGATTAAATCATAACTGAATCGAATGACCCAAAGCTGAAACTGATAATAATAAGTAAAACTAAACATTAGGTCAAACCTGCTGAAAACATAATCTCATGACTAATGAACATTCATAACTGAAATCATGAGAAATAATGGAAGACTCGTCATATAACCAACATTACCACGATAGAGCTTACGTGGTCCTGACTATTACACTCAAGTGTGCAAAGCCGTCCAAAGCCTTGCCAGGGCTAAGGGCGCTACTGTAATATCGATATCAAGCTGAAGGCCCCATGGGGACAGGGGAAGCTCATAAGGGAGGTCCCAAAAAAATATAAACATACCTACGCTTGTATATAGTTATGAGGCATGGGGTTAGCTGAACCCCTAGCCTACTCAGTGCTAGACACTACTCCTAAAAACATGCATATGCCCTTCATCTTTTTTCAATGAAGCTAAACCATCATCTTTCGACTAAGCTGATCGTAACATTACTATTACACCCCGTAAGTTCCTATTGTTTAACTGATGCGTGCGTATATATGTAGAGAGTTTTAGAGTACAACACATGCGATAAAATACCCAAAGAGGGGAGCGCACGAGTGCATCATCGAGCGAACAGGAGGCTGAAGCAGAGGCAGGCTGCAAGGAGCACTGTGTCGCGCCTTTGCCCTAGCGCCTTGAGTGGCACATCAAGCCCGACTCCTGCCACTGTGGGCGGCGCACCTCGCCTCCCCTCCACCGCCTCCCTATATATATGTTTAAGTGAGAGATTTAATTCACTTCAGATATTTCTAAAAACAAACCCATGACCCTACGACGAGGTTCTCTGTACTTCTCTTTGATTTTTAGCAAAATTACGCTGTTAAACTACATTCAAATGCAAATTCTTATTGAATAATGAGTTATAGGCCTACGAGCAACGTCCCTGCGGAGTTATTTCTTGAAAATTCGCTCGGAGTTCCAGAACTCCGTCAAGTAAAAGTTATTGGAATCACTTCTAATCGAGTCCTAAGCAGCTAGAAGTGATAGGTAAGCATTTATACCTTCTAGACTCTCGAGAATTTTTAGGTTTCGGTTGAATTGAACGAAGTTGAATAATAGTCAATGTTCTTTGAAATATATCGTTATTAGCCGTTCCTATTATTGAAAATAGCCTTATTTTCTCAGCATAGGGATGCAATTGAGTGAAATTACCAACGATAGGTTGGAACTATTTGGATAAATGAGAATCGACATTCGAAGTATGTTAAGGCTAACCTCTTTCAGAAAGTATTCTCGTTGCATAGTGATACGACCCCTACCTCTGTAAGTAAGTTTAACGTATGTAGATTATGATTAGTTGTTGCAAGTAGATAATAATTATATATGTTTTGATTAGCGGTCATAAGACAAATTAAGATTGCATCATAGTATCCCTCATTGAGATAAAGTATATTAAGTATGACTAACGCGGGGAGCATCGTAGGGATTTCCCTGCTCACATGTTTACCATTTGGAGAGATTCTGAGGTTTTGTTGCCATGCCAAGGACTTAGAAGCTTGTGGTTAGCCATTGGGCCTAATTTGGTAAGTCGGACAACATAGGGTGTAGCTGGGTGATATAATTTTCAGTTTGACACCTATATAGACAGTAAATCTTGCCCGCAGGCCATTGGCATACCTTGTCACCTCCAGGGCCAGAATCTTGCCAGGGTGGTCTTACCTTCGAGTCAATAGCACCGGGATTGCCTAATGAACTGGGCAATAACTTTTCATATGATTGGCTATTGTTAGTAACCGTTAGCCTCAGCTGACTTATTGTTTGTCGTATAGGTCGCTCAGGAAATCACCACAGCCGTAAGAAATCTGATAGACTAAGTAACGTCCTAAAGGGGAAAACTTGCCAAGGATTAAACATGGGGCCAATGCCCCAGACTACTTTTATAGATGCCCAGGTACACGTTGCCGCAAAGAGCTAGGTCAAAATATACGTGCCTATGAGGCTATGAACTTCCCATAGGAGCCATCCAAATTCTAGACAGACTAAGTTAGTGTCTAAGGGACTAGAACCTTAGTATCCCAGCAATACCACCAGACTAAGAATTATAGCGTGTTGCCTGTGAGAAGTTTGGGCTGACTGCTTAGGGGGGACCCGACAGGTTATTTCTGTGTTGCTTGCACCTTTCAGGTTTATGGGGGCCAGGTTAGGTTCTTATTTGTATACATGCTTGTTAGATATAGATTATGAATGTATAGCCGTACAACTTCAGCTCTTATTTGTGTAGTGGTTTACTAGATGCAGGTTATGGATAAGAAAGCTTGCAGGTTGACTTCTGCTCCTTTTCACTGATTACTTTCAGTTCTTTATCAGCCTCTATTCAACTTTTATTACTGTCTTACATATTCGGTACATTTGTACTTACGCCCATCTATGGGGTGCTGCATACTTTCCTTCAGATTCAGATAGACAAATTTTGGGATCCCTAGTAGTTATTCAAAGTCGGTCGGCTGGTTAGCTCCTTTCATCCGGAGTTGCCAGATTATATAGGTTTTCCCGTCTTTTGTTACATAAGTTTTGGGTAGGCCGGGACCCTATCCCGACCAATATTTTCACTCTTAGAGGCTTGCAGACTATAGTCTTCAGTTAGTTGATTGTTGTTGGTTGTGTGGGGCCTATGTATGTTATATTTTGCGTGTGGGGCCTAGTGTAGCTTGTAGGTAGCAGCCTTGTTGGCTATAGTATGAGTATGACTGCCTGCTTTCCCTCAATTATGACTAGACAACATTATGGTCTTGTCAGTCCACATAGGATCCCTTTATTGTTATGTTTGTTGGATTAGCTGTTTTCTTTTATAGGTTGCTATTTTGCCTTTTCGGCCCGAGGTCGTGTTTACAGCTGAGATATACCTGTTTGTTTTCTTGATTTTGAGTTGCTAGCAGGCACCATAGGTACATATGCCCAGCCAAGTCAGCCCAGGTCCTGGTATGGCATTAGGTGTCAGTCATGCCTCCTTAGGTGGGGCGTGACAAACTTGGTATTAGAGCAACGTCATATCCTAGGGAGTCTGCAAGCCGTGTCTAGTAGAGTCTTATTTATAANGGGAGTCTGCAAGCCGTGTCTAGTAGAGTCTTATTTATAAATGTGTTGTGCACCACATTCGATAAGTAGGAGGCTATAAGGAATGATAGTATGGTTACCCCTCCTTCTTCTTAGATTGTGCTATAGAGCAAAGTTGTATAGGGTTGAGTCCCTAAGCTTTAATTGTTATGTCTGTCTAGAATAATGTTTGATATGAGACAGACTATAGCTAGTCGCAAGTCATATACAACAGCATGAGAGGGTACCGGTGAGGTTCCACAGATGGGGGACAGCGCAGCCCGAGGGCGAAGGAGAGACATTTTTTTCAATCTCCCCAGCATCCTTTCGGGGCACCAGGAACCTCATAAGGTAACAAACACACCGGTACTGCTTCTAATTTTTCCTACACCCTCAGATAAGGATGTTAGGACTATAGAATACATGTTGGCTTACCTAGTATCTATTTAGTATTAGACAGGGACAACGACTACTGTGGATCTCCTGAAAGGTGTAAAAGATTGTGAACTTGTGGGATTTTTACCTCCAACCTTTAGAGTTTGTTGAGTTTCACACTCCATCCCTACTATAGTACGATATGGTTAATTCCCGCCTCCCAGCCTTTCTCAATACAATAGGGAGCGTAAGTATTGACGCCATGTTCCAAGAGTAAATAGTAAAGGAGGGCTAAACCCGTAGATTCTTGAGAGGTGTCAAAAAAAGTGGTTAAGACCCCTAGTACTAAAATAAGTCACCTAGACCTCCACTACAGTAAAGATCAGGATAGCAGGTAAGATTGCTAGGAGCAATCATGTACGTGTGAGAGTCCATAAGCAATAGACTCCCAACAATAGTAAAGTTCGGGTCAGAAATAGGCTAATCCCACTGCAGTCTATTGATAACGGTAGGGAATTACCTAGAGAATAAAGCCTACGACCCCCAACATATTATGTTGAGGGCCAGAGAGATTATATGATGGGAACCGACCCGAGTGCAGGTCAGGTTAATAAAGGTTAAGAGACTTGGCCAGTAGTATCCTTTCCAGTGCGGTGCATGGGGCATGAACCCTGGATTTTAGCTTATAGAAGTAAGGGGCAAGACATGAACATCGAGCCCTGGAAAAGAACAGAACCACCTCTAGGCGATAGTGAGCTGATAGAGTTTGGAATCGCCGCGGAATGTCAAAAAATAAGCATCAGGCTGACAGTTAGAGGTAGTGAGATTGTAACCTAGAATATTGCAATATTACCACTAGTTGCAGAGCCGAAGGAGTGACGGTACAGAGACCCTAGCTAGTATAACCCAGAGACAGGGCCCAGAAGAAGGAATCATCGGCCTTCGAGATAGCAGGGGCGGAGTCTTAAGACCCAGAGGTCAACTCTGCGTTCCAAATGTGGCAGGGCTTCGTTAGTAGACTGTGGAAAAGGTATAATATGTCTGTTATTCTCTTCATCTAGATTCCACAAAAATGTATCCGGTTATAACAAACCAAAAAGATCTAGTGGGGGCACGAGAAGAATAAGAGGCATTGTTAAGCTATCGCACGGTACTCCAATTGCCAGCAAGTAAAGGTTGGACATCAGGACCGTGATGGGCTAACTCAGAAGATAGTCATGTCCGCATGAGAGTTGGAAGTATCCAATACGAATTTAATTATATATTTACCTTGTACCAGGCATAAATTTCACCCTACTTGAGTCAGCATTGGAGGGCTAATGGGATCGACTCATTTCTTGCAGGTCAAAATTATGTTTCAACTAAAGAATATGCAGAGCTAAATACTAAAGAGATAGTTCGGCTACATGTTATCCCAATGTCTATCAAAGTCTGACGGAGGGGCACCACTCACAGCTAGGTTTTGGAAAGGATGTAAGAATGGATTGGGATGCAGACTAATTTGAGTACAACTTCTCGGCCCCAAGAAAATGGCCAAGCAGGGCACACGATTCAGATGCTCGGAGATATATTGTGGGTGAAAATGTAGGCCCCCTATAGGACGACCTGAAATAGATAAGTCAGGCTTAATTAAACCTGATATAACACATCAGCTGGGAGAAAGAGTTTTACTGATAGCCTAGGGTCATCAGCAGTCCTATTCCAAGGTACGGTGTATGGAGTTGGAGATTGAAGCAACGACTAGGTATTCCTAAAACTTTTCTCCAAATAAAGGCGTTGTGAGATTTGGCGAGAGGGGCAAGCCCAGCTCTAGATTCACTAAGCTATACCGGACCCTCCGAAAGATCGGCCAAATGGCCTATGGGTTAGAGTTGCCTTTGGGGCTAGGATCTGCTTATCAATGTTATGCAAGTGCGTAGAAGACCTTTTTTTAGATTTACCTAGGTAGGGATGCTCAGAGTACAGAAGCGCCGTCCCACGGGGAGCCTTCAATAGTTATATTAGAAAGGCAGGTTCGTAGGTTAGCCTCCGTTAAAGTCCTATTGAGGAATTGAAAGGAGATGACTTGGGAAGCTGAGGACAACATGAGGTCTAAACATCCTCACTTATCTCAGGCTTGACCCAGATTATGCAGCTGAGGTGACAAGGTTATATAGTTATTGTCTTTTTGCTTACATTATCAGTATTGTTTAGTAGTTTGCTTTTATATTGTGGAGTTATGTTGTATCATTGTTTTAGCATCCTATGAGATGCCTATGTTGAACTTTTCTGCGTTTCATATTTTCGAATAGTCCACATCATAGGGGAGACTCTGCCGGAATTTTTCTGGAAACAATTAAAGGAATTGAGTCTCTTAAGCTTAAGATTACATTTGAGGATGAATATTCCTAAAGGGGATGATGTTACACCCCGTAAGTTCCTATCATTTAACCAATGCATGCGTACGTATGTTGAGAGTATTAGAGTACGACACATGCAGGAAAAGGCCCGAAGAGGGGAGCACACGAGTGCATCATCGAGCGAGTAGGAGGACAAAGCATAGGCAGGGTGCAAGGAGCGCCACATTGCGCCTCTTCCCCGGCGCCTTGAGCAGCGCGTCGCACCCGACTCCTGGCACTGTGGGCGGTGCGATGCGCCTCCCCGCCACCGTCTCCCTATATATATGCTTAAGTGAGAGATTTAATTCACTTCAGATATTTCTAAAAATAGACCCACGACCCTACGACGAGGTTCTCTCTATTTCTCTTCGGTTTTTAGTAAAATTATGCCATTAAACTCCGTTCAAGCGCAAATTCATCTTGAATAATGAGTTATATACCTATGAGCAACGTCCCTGTGGAGTTATTTCTTGAAAATTCGCTTGGAGTACCGGAACCCCGTCGAGTAAAAGTTGTCGAAATCACTTCTAGTCGAGTCTTAAGTTGCTACATGTTATAGGTAAGCATTTATACCCTATAGACTCTCGAGAATTTGTGAGTTTTCAGCCGAATTGAACGAAGTTGAATTATAGTCAATGTTCTTTGAAAGATATCATTATTAGTCATTCCTATTATTGGATATAGCCTTATTCTTTCAGCAAAGGTCTACAATTGAGTGGAATTACCAGCTACATGTTGGAACTATTTGGATAAACGAGAATCTGCATTCAAGGTATGTTAAGGCTAACCTCGTTTAACAAGTATTCTCGCCATATAGTGATACGACCCCTACCTCTGTAAGTAAGTTGAACGTATGTATATTATGATTAGCTGCTGCAAGTAGATAATAACTATATATGTTGATTAGCTTCCATAAGACAAATTAAGATTGCATCATAGTATCCCTCATCGAGAAAGAGTATATTTAAGTATGACTGGCGTGGGGAGCATCATAGGGATTTCCCTGCTCACCTGTTTACCATTTATAGAGATTCTGAGGTCTTGTTGTCGTGCCAAGGCCTAAAAAGCTTGTGGTTAGCCGTTGGGCCTAATTTGGTAAGTTGGACATCATAGGGCACAGTTAGGCAAAATAACTTTCCATTTGACACCTATATAGACAGTAAAGCTTGCCCATAGGCTGTTGGCATACTTGTCACCTGCAAGGCTAGAATCTTGCCAGGGTGGTCTTACCTTCGAGTCAATGGCACCTAGGTTGCCTAATGAACTGGGCGACAACTTGCCATATGATTGGCTATTGTCAGTAACCGTTAGCCTCAACCGACTTGTTAATTATTGTATAGTTCACTCAGGAAACCACCACAGCGATTAGAAATCTCATAGACTAAGTAACTTCCTAAGAGGGAAACCTTGCCCAGGTATATGTTGCCGCGAAGATTTAGGTCCAGATATGCCTGCCTACGAGGCTATGAATCGCCTAGAGGAGCCATCCAAATTCTGGACAGACCAAGTTAGGGTCTAAGGGACCAGAACCTTAGTATCCCAGCATTACCACCAGGCTAAGAATTATAGCATATTGCCTGTGAGAAGTTTGGGCTGACTGCTTAGGAATGTATCCGATTGGTAGCAGACTTGTAGTCGTTGTAAGCGAAGGAATCATATAGACGATCGCCTATGACCTTGTTGTTTGCTTATGAACTATCGTTGTCCTAGTAT
>JACEIK010009343.1:21121-39398 GCA_018107945.1 Datura stramonium
GGGGGGATGATAAGATGGTACATGTAGAATCCATTTTTTTTCTTTGGGGGAATACACCTATAATTGATATATGCAAAACACCTAGAACTAAACATGGTACTGAGGATTCATATAGCTGACCCCAGCTTGTTTGGGACTAAGGTGTAGTTGTTGTAAATACACCTGAAATTGACTAAGGCATGTGATGTTACTTTGGTGTTCCACTGCCTAGGATCAAAGTTTTGAAGCTTTTTGCAATTTCTTTTTTGCTATGGCTGACAGTTTCCTAAGACTGGGTCGAAATGGAGCGAAATGACTAGTGATGATTCATATAACTTACACCAACTAACTAGGGACTGAGGTTTTGTTCTTGTTGTTGATAGTTCCTTATATTCAGAAGCAGCAATTAACTCTTTCCTCTAAACCTGATTAATTCGCTGTTTCCTTGATATATACAAAGTAAAATGAGAATTTGGTCATTTTCTTGATATACACAGAGACAGGTGTCGTAGTGTGAAACAAGGATGACCAGACTGCCTAAAATGTTGTATAGCAAAACAACACTATACAACACAGATGATGGTACTCTGCACTAAAATGTAGTCTTGAATGATAACTTTCACTTGATAGTACTCTGCGCTAAAATGTAGTCTTGAATGATAACTTTTACTTCAGATCACCTCAATCAAGTTGAAAAGGTAAGCTTTTCATCAATGGAAAATGCAAAATGAGATGATCAAATGGAAAAAAGTGTCATTCCGAAGACTGAGTGCACTTATCTTCAATGGATTCCAATAAGTCAAAAGTTATAAAAGCTACTACTCTTTGACATGTACAATGCCTTTTTCAACAATAAAGTAAAGAAAATAATTTGAAGGGCACCAGTACATGCTCATAAATGAAGGAAGAATCACATCAAAAGTCAAATCACTATTGATCTCTTATACTTCATAGTATGAATTCAGCATCTATGGAGAGCTCAACATTAGTGTTGATAACAAAGAGAATGAAAGAATAGACAAAGCAAATATTATATCTATACAAAACAAAACTTAACGGGAAAAAAGTTGAATCTAAATAATGAAACCGGCACAGAAAAGGCATCAGAAAGAAAGGGAGAAATAAAAAAGATATGGAAGGTATGACAATGTAATTGAGGTAAAAGTGATTAACTAGATAATAGAATTGATAAAATTAGGAGTTCATGATTTGATCGAAGAAACATACGGTCATTCAGTAGCTGAAAAGCTTCACTTGTACAACATCCTTGTAGCGGTATTAACCTTGTTGGAGGATACTCATTCACTCGATTGACACCACCAGCATCAGCTATGGTAGATATAGACTTAGAGGCACTCATTTGGTTCTTCTCCCCATCACTAGCATAGCTGCTAGCTCGTTCGAGTCGATCTGTAAACTAAAGCATTAGAGAGAGGTCGATCCGGATTCCTAGTTTAGAAGACTAAATCCAGCCAAACATCCATAGGCAAAGAACACAATTTCTTTGAAACATACATCACAAATAAAACCAGTCAACCAGTTGAGAGTATAACACTCTCTACAGATTTTACTCTATATCAAAAGCTAAACTCAGATTCTAGGAATTATTGACCCCCCACCCCCAATGTTTTCTCAGGGGTTGGACATTGGCTCATCTTGTTGGTGCCTACTAGTCTGCCATGTATAACCTTAAAGAAGGTTCAATTCTACTAGCTAATAACAGCTATAGGACACATGATACAGAGAGTCCCTAGAATAACTTGTAACTTCCAGTGGAAGGCGACTGTAGCAAAACCGATAACGAAAACTGCTTCCTTTTTTAAGATTACTAGTTGTATTGAGCTGCATGCTTCACTGATGCTAGAATAATAAGAAGAGAGAAACATTTTGGAGTTATTTTGAAAGTAATCAACTTTACAATGCTAGCTTAAAAGATCAAAAGGATATCTTCACGAATTGGCGGCTGGTATAGAGACAATCTTATAATGCATCCTTATGTCTCACTATTGTTAGCTCATTGGAAATTCAACTTACAACACAACATCCAGACTTCCCTCTTTCAAACTTTTGGCTATTGACACAGGGAAGTTCTGATGTATGATCACCAGTTGATTACACCATCAGATGTTTAAAAAAAAACTGTTAATGACGGGCACACTATATTGGAGAGCAAAAGGGGATTTTTTTTATACCTCATTTGAGGACAAAATATAGCCATGTAAGATGAATACGATGCTCGTCATGAGAGCAACAACTAGCTTTTAGTAGCTTACTTGTGTTTATCTTTTATGGGAGATTAGTCTTGATGATAATAGTACATGCAAATTAAGGCATTAAGCTTAACATAATCTCAATTAATAAACGGTAGTTTTTAAATAACTAAAATTTTACATCTAGCTGTATCAAAACTAGTTACCTCCTCCAGATTTTCGCCTACCGAGTGCACGATTCCTGGTAGAAACGAAAAAATCACATGAAATTAATTAACAAAACACGTCCAAATTTAGCAATTCAATAAAACATGTCCAGATTTAGAAAGAGCGATTCGTATATCAAAATCATTATGATACCGCTGATTGGGAGGGGCATAACGTTTGACGGTTACGGTATTATCGGTGGCTGATGAGTCTGTAGCAGGATGTTCCGGCATCTCCGCTTGGTATTCAACGCGTCGCCCCGCTGCTGCCGCCGCCTTTTTTCCTGTGATCTTCCGGTGATATTCTCAGCTGAGCATCAGAGACCGTGTGATGAGTCCATGCTTCCTGCGCGTCTATAGATTCTGCGACTCCGAGAGATGAAGGGAGGGTTTTGATTGATCGATTGTGATATTTTGCTTGGTTTCTAAGAAATGGAACGCACGCGCTTCTGGGAGAGTGAATGTACTCTCCAATTTCAACTTTCATCCCCAAACTTTTCAAGAATCCTTAAGGAAAGCCCGTCAAGTTATATTATTTCTCTTTTTGCTTCATCAATTATTGTTGCCCCCACCTCCAAGAAAGCCTGCCAATGTATCTCATTGTTTACTTGATCAACTTAATCCTTATTTGTACTTAAAATGAATTGAAACTTTTATCTTTGTGTTCTCCTGATTACAATAACAACGTACCAATGTAGTAGAGAGGCTGTTTTCTCAGCTCGTTGTGTTTGGCAGACATGAAATTTTTTATTTGATTTCGCTTTTATTCAAATCATACTAAAAAAAATGTTCAGAGATAGACTGATTCGCGTTTGATCCTTGTTTGCGGAAAAAAAAATAATTAGTGGAAGCTGTAAACCTAATTTTGGCTAAAACATAGCAAAAAATTTCATGGAAAAGGAATAGTACTTCCCACGAGTAGCAAGTATTTATCTGAGTTGAGGAAGCATACGAGAGTCCAAAATCAGTGTCAAACTCAACTATAGGGATAAAACACCTGCATCACATAGTTCACCTTTTACATCGTGCAAAAATATCATTCTGATACTCAAAACAACATCAGTTCAAAAAATAATGGAAGAGAGATTTGTTCTTCTCATGCAGAAATAGAAACTTTTGACATAAATGAATAGGGTAAATACATTTTGTATAACTTCACAACTCAATGATACAATGCTCCTTTCATGCTGCACATATAATGAAAAATGCCCGACATTTTTCCCATAAGCCAGTCAATCCAAGTGCCATTCCATAAATGTCTTTGGCACGGACAATAATTTACAGCAACAGAGTAATATATTGCACTTTATAATCACTGCTATAAAGGCCCCTCTTGTCGGCCCAGCAAATGCCACATGATGAGAGAAGATTATATAGCGCAGTCACCACGAGCATTGCTTTGAAACTGTTCCTACCTCTTCTATCAAAAAGCCCAAAGGTAGCTCGAAGCTAATGAATGGGCGCAGCATCTAGAAAAGCTCCTCTGAATTGAATTTGTTCCATGCTTCCTATTGCAAGATAGGAACTTAATAAAGAGCACAATAGACTTGAGAGTAAAAGAAGTGTCATAAGCAGTGATGACTAACAACTAAAGGATCTTTCAATGATGACTCCAACAAAGACAAAAGGAAATACGCCAAGAAATGAAACTTGCCATTTGGCTGCATAAGAAGCCCCTTCTATAAAACCACAGGACATCTGTTTCTAACAGGCTTCATAACCACAGACTAACTGGTTATTAATGTCTCCGAATAAAGGAGTAAAACCTCCAATTAACAAGAAATGTAAAGGGCATGTTAATGAAGAACCAAATTCATATTGCACTGATGGAACATCATGTTGAGCAGCGATAGAAGTACCTTTAGCATGTCAAACACCTTTTCAGCAACATATTTCTGTTGAAGGGTGGCACCTTTCTGCTGTACTTTATCGGGATGGATACACAATGTTGCTTTTCTATATACCTTTTTCACAGAAGCACCAGTAATTAAATCCGTCAAAGAAACAGGCTGCCAACCGCATTCAGGCCAAAGCACCTATGTCACAAAGTCAATTTGATATCCTTATCAAGACCATTCTATTAGAAGCCCACAGACAATCAAATGTTTCAGATATTATAGGTTTTCCCATTCACAAATAATTTATTTATGTCAATTAAAAAAAACAACGATTTTACTCAGATACAAGGTATTTTGGTCTCTATAAATGTTAAATACATGTGTAAATCTTTTGGTGCATAAATTTCTATGATTCGAAGAAAAATCTGTTATCTAATATGATGGCTTCCTGTGTATATGTGTGTGCTTGACTGCTTGGTGTTTTTTTACTTTAAACACCAGCGCTGTTCAAGGTGTGAATAGGTAGAAGGCACAATCCCCCAACCCCCACCCCACACAAAAGAAAAAAATGATGATGATTAGCAAGTAAATATAGAGAGGGCGCGTCATTTGTTTGGGAATTACTATTAAAGGAAAAAAACTCTTTCCAAATTTTCTCCTCTCTTATTAACCAGGTGTGTTAAGTGGATCTAGCAGCTCAGGGGTACAACTGATCTCATATTTGCGGACATAAAACGGAACATACATATTGCAAAGTTGATAGCAGTGCACGCAGATTTCCTTCTTTCCCAGCAGCCCATCGCTTGATTTCAATATCTAGAGTCTCAGATATTCTCTGTAACAAAAAGTAAGCAACTATAACATAGATAAAATAGTAAAATAACAGCAAAGACATATCATAGAAGTCAGAGCAAAAAGAAAAAGGATGAAAAGACACCACAAAAGACAATAGAAAAAAAGAAGAAGAAGAAGAAGCTCGCGCATCCTAGAAACATTGATGCACCGACGCTCTGCCAGCACACATTTTAGACAGGAATTATGAATCAGCAATATTCAATTCATTTAGCCACATAGCATAGCACCATGCAGCAAAAGGCAAGGCCTTCAGGAGTAATTTTCTTAGTTTAACATGATTCATTCCAAAATGAAGAAAGTGATCCTACTGATATCAGACATGGCTCGTTCCAATTTGCATCTTTAAACAAGATACCAAAGTTTAGGCAATATTTGAAGAAAGAAAACCTTTCCAATCAAAGTTCTAAAATATGATTTAAAAATGATGAGGGGCACCTAAACAAGCACCGGAAGAACATGATTGTTTTATTACTCTGTATTTCGATACAGGCATGTAACAGTGGTATACAAAGAAAATTATAGGCATTGTTTTTTGGATTATGCCACTAATTGAAATGAGCAGACGATAATTTATAAGTACTTCTGCAAGTTGTTTATTAAAACAGTACTTACATGTCTTTCCTGCTGCTCCATCTGAACTTGAAGGTCACGTTGATTCTTTTCAGCCAAAGCTTTGGCCTGAGCAAAACATATCATAAATTATATATAGAGCTAAACTATGCAATACATGGCTCAAAGGCTGTAAACAGAAATTTTCCCTGACAATCCAAACATGAGATAAAAGACACATGTCCAAGGGGGCATACCGCACGCTCCTGAGTCCGATGATGGCGTTCCAATCTAGCTCTTCTTCTTTCTTCAGTTTCCCCTTCAACCTCTTGGAAATCTCCAGATGACGTGGCAGCTGGGTAAGTAACATAATTCAGTATTCAGGAAATAGATGAGACAAACTTAAAACCAACAACGTGACACACAGTTGGTATGCTATAGTTTGTCCGTAAGCATAGAATAGCCTAGATGACTTCTTAAAGTATATGCGACACAAAAACAAATCGTAAGAAATTGTGACAGTTAATTTTAAAAAATGGGCATCTTCTGTACAATTGAGGGAATTATTCAAGAAAAACTGCTACTAACTGATGAGTTGAATTAAGTTGTAACTGTGTGATATTAATTCAATTGAAGATAAAGTTGGAGAACATGAAAAGCCGCCAAGGTAGTCACTCTAGACTGCGAGGCTTTACTAGCAGTACAGACTAACCCCGTGAACTTTGCTAGTGAAGCCGCAAAAATGCAAGTACCTCCAAATATTGAAGAGAGATCATCAACAAAACTTGTAGTTGAAGATGCCTTTGTCCTGTTGGAGGAGGTTGTGGTAGATGAAAATGTTGGCTTTGGCCCTCCAGCACCTGCCGTGTTCTGGAACTGTGAAGCAAATGAAGTCTCCTAGAAATGGCAGGTGAAGAAAAGAAATAGTTACCAAAATGAACAATAAAAGCATCGCAAGAGGGCTTAAATTGATATTTGGTGTTGTTTTGTTTACACTTACAGAAGAACTTGTTCTTGTCTTTGGTGCACTATTGGCTCTAGAACCCATATTGAAAAAGGATTCAATATCATCATCATTCTTTTGTTGGTTCATCCTTGCAGCTGCCCTTTCTCGAGCCTCTGCAGCAGCTCTCTCACGAGCCTCTGAGGCAGCTCTTTCTACTGCAGCTCGTTCTGCACGACGTCTCACCTCAGCCTCAGCCTTTGCAGCTGAAGCCTTTTCTCGTGCTTCTTTTTCCCTTGCTTCTGCAGCTGCCTTTTCTGCTCTTTCTCTAGCTTCTGCTGCAGCTCTTTCACGGGCTTCCGCTTGTGCTCGCTGAACAGCAGCCCTTTCAGCCCGTTCTCGAGCTTCAGCTGCAACCTTCTCCACGGCAGCTCTTTCAGTTTTTAAACGAGTAGCAGCAGCAGCTCTTTCTCTAGCTTCTGCTGCTGCTCTTTCACGTGCTTCCCTAGTAGCCCTTTCTACAGCTTGCCTAGCCCTATCTCTTTCTATCTCTCTGACTCTCTCCCTCTCCCTCTCAAGTTTCAATTGTGCTCTCTCTTCCTCTTCTTTTTCCCTCTGTTGACGTTCACGTTCCAATCTCTCCTTGTTTTCTCTCAATTCTTTTTCTTGTGTTTCATGCATGGCTTGTTCATCGCTGTCCAGGTTTACAGCCTCCTTACTCTTGGATGCCTTTGCATATTCTCTTTCCCGAACTTCCTTAGCATGTCTAAATTTGGCCTGAGCTCTATCCATAGCCTCCTTCATCGCAGCTGCTGATGCAGCAGCCACTGAGTTTGCATTCATATCTTCACCAGAAACAACTTCTGCACTTTCATCCACACTATGGTGAGACCTACCCATGGCAAATTCATCAAGTTCATCCAACTGAGAAGTTGGAGGGCTCTTGGCTGCAGGACGAACAAGCTTAGGACTTTGAGAGTATTGGTTGTATCTTGGAGAAGAAGAATATCCGTCACCCTTCTTTCTTGCATCCGAAGTAAAGGAACTAGCCTCTGACTTCAAATTTCGCCGTGGAATTGGAGGAGGAGGTCGGGATGGAGGTGGAGCTCTTGTAGGTTGTGTAAAAAGAGGAATCTCTGATACACTAAGCCATACATCATCAGAAGGCTGCATCTGGACCTCTGATCTTTGGGATGTATCTGATCCGAAGTGTGCTTCATGAATATTGCTACTTGCATATGGAGGGGGACTAGCTTGACCAAAAGATCTCTGGGGATCAGCCGCAGGCATGTCAAACAGAGGAGAGTCCAGAAAACCATCCCCAGGCACCTTTTTCTGTGAGCGGCTATCAGAAGATCTAGAAGAAGATTTTCCGATGTTTTCTCTAGAAATAGAGGTTTGTGTGTCACTCCTTCCTGATCCTGCCCTCTGAGGGCTCCCTCCAGTCCCTTTATTATTCCTAGAAGGGTATAATGGAGGAACAGACTTACTAAAACCACTCAGTGGATCTAAATCATCAAGAACTCCTCCACTAACCAATGAAGCTTCAGATTTTGCATTTCCAGATTTACCAAGCTGACCAATCTGTTCAAATGGATCCATGAACTCCCCCGGGGAAGAGGAAGCTGGAATTGAGGTTGACCCTAAGCCTGAAAAAGGGTCATCCAGCACACTAGAACTTCTATTTGAATTTCCAGTGGGTTTGGAGTAATGACTAGACTCTGTATATGACCTGTGCAAAACCACCTGTCCCTCATTAGACAATCAAATTGCAGGATAACAAAGATAAGATAACAATTTGTCCGTACTTTTGAGTACATCAATTTATTTTAATCCACAACACAAATCACAACTGATATGCCAAGGAAAAATGCACCTACATATCAAATACAGACAAATCAATGTCGTTCACTGAGACACCCTGTTCTACCTTGTCTTCTACTTTCTATATTTATTTGCTCAAAGAAGCAAGTCTATTGTTTTCTAGTCAGTCTAATAATTTAAAAAGAAATTCATGAAAAGTGAAAGGGCTAATGAAGATATAAACTGGCTTTATTTTACGATAAGACAGACAAACTACTAAGCACCAACATTTACCACAACTTAGTTTCAAAAAAAAAAAAAAACATTTGCCACAATTTTGAGAAAGCTAACCAGAATTATATGTATTCCACTACAACAGTTACACATTTTGTATTTTTATTGTTTGGATAAAGTACCGCCGTTTTATTGTAAGTATGGATAAAGTACCACAGTTACAATTCTGTGTGTCATATCTTAGATTTAATGTGTTGTTCTTCACCTAGTCATAGCATTTTTTGCCTATTGGGAGCATATAGACATAATATGGCAAGTAATTCCATATATTAACAATAATAAGAAATACGGAGTTTCCAAAAGCTAAAAGATAGAAGAATTTTATAATACATTCCATATGGCTATCCTATTTGACATGCAAGAGGGAAAATTTTGTTACATGTTAGCCCTTTCAAGCTGTATTCAAATAAACTAGACAGTAGTATGTACATGAGCAGTGAAGAAAATAAGTCCATACAAGGCACAAGCACATAGAAGACCAGTTTTTTGCAAATAGAAGACCAGTTTCAACAGAAAATTGCAATAACTAAACTGCTTTATATAAGGTCTGCATTTCAAGGTTGAGTCTCAACACAAGTTATTTTGATGTCACTGAACTCTCTTTTTTCTTTTTTGATTATTTTCAATGTCACTGAACTCTCTTTTTTCTTTTTTGATTATTTTCAATGTCACTGATCCTTATTCAAAACAAATATAGCTGCTCTAATATAAGGGCATATAAGATTGCACAATTTAATTTATTAACTAAATACAGCTAGTGAACCTTTTTCTTTAAGCCTGTGTATGCTTCAATCCAGAAAGAATATCATGCTAATGCCGTTTCAATAGCTCAAGAAATTCAGCAACACATCCAATATCCCTCAAGTCAGGATTATGGCTTCGTTACTGACTATCAGGAGTCCTTTTAGTTTCAGGATTTATACAGCCGATTGCAGCTAGTAGGGATCGAAGCTTAGTTATTGCAGGTATCGAAGCTTAGTTATTGCAGGTATCTCTAAAATCTTCAAGAGCCTACCAGATGTCAATCCACAGAACAGCTCATACCAAGTTCAGACTGTATAATATATCTGACCAAATTACCTAAACCAACTAGGCTAACAAATTCCAAAGTAGTGATCTGCAGCCCAAATTGACATTAATTGCAATTGAAACAAATCCAACTATGTCTGACTTTACAACAGCTATGCCTCAATCACAAACTAGTTGGAATTAGCTATATAAACAACTTCACAACAATTATGCCTTTCATTAGTTTAATTTCACTGAGAAATAGCTTAAATTATTTAAACCACTATGATCAGAAAAACAAGTGTAACTTTGAGAAATATGACAAAAGTACCTTTTATTAGTGGTGGAAGCGCTACTCCCAAAACCAGCTAACAAATCATCAAACTCTCTGGCACTCGAGCTCATACTACTTTTAGGCTCTGTTACCTTCTCATTCGACCTCAAATTCCCCAGCAGATCACCAAAGTGTTCGTCCTTAATCTTTGGTTGTGGTGGCGAAGTCATTGTAGCAAAAACATCATCGTCAAATCTCTCAGTGGATGCAGATTTTTTAGATACCGATTTGCTTTTCAGTCCTGGCAATCCATCGAAAATATCCTCGTCGTACACTGGCTTGTCATATACCGGAACCGACGATGTTTGATCGTTGGTGTTATGGCTATTCGAATCGTTGCCGGTTGTGAAAATGGAATCGTAATTGATATCATTCATCGACGAGGATTTATTGTTGTTATTACTAGACTTGGTGTATTTTGGAGGTCCACCGAAAACGTCTTTGTACAGTAGACCATCAGGATCATCATACAATGGTGAAGATGACGATGATCGGACGGAAGAGGAACGACGATCTCCACCGTCGGATCTCATCGGAGCCGATTTTCCTGCGGGTCTAAACCCGAAATCTCGAGCCAGCACATCGAGGTCATCCATAGAAGATATATCCGATCAGTAGTCAAGTCGTTTCAGATCTGGACCGAATTCCCCTCGGAAACACTGCAAATCCTGCTCGTATGATCTGAAAATTAGGTGAAATTGGAGAAGGCCAATACGGTCAACCGAATCACCAAAGACAAAATGTGAATGATCAGAAACTACAACAACATGAATAAATATCTATATATAAATATGTGTACGTATATGTAGAGAGAGAAAATTGGTGAATTAGGGTTTGAAGAGGGGAAGGACTGAGTATCGGCGACTGTTTTTCTCTCTCTCTCTCTCTCTCTCTCTCTCCTTTTTTTCTTAATTTTTTTTTCTTCTTCCCTCCACCTCCGTCGTCCAGCTTTCTTTTCTTGTTTCTCGCCGATTCTTTATCTCAGTTGTAATTGATTTAGTTCATTTTGATTCTTTTTTGGTTTCATGTGAAATTTCGATTCTACCTTAATATACTGTTGGGCCGAGATAAAAATGGTAAAACCATAAGTATTCTTCTATATTACACTTCGAGTTTTGTTCACTTTGTTAAGAATATTATATCTTTTAAAAAAATATTCAATATCAATTTAAATATACTAAGGCGTCGTTTGGTAGGAAGACAAGTAACGCAGGAATTAGTAATATATGAATTGCTAATATAAAAATTAATAATGCAGGAATTATTTTTTGTCAAGTATTGGTTCATTATGTTAAAAACTAGATATACCATGTATTGTGTTGATTTAAAACTCTACAAAAATCTTCTTTACAATTATACCCTTGAATTTTTGTATAAAGAAAATTAGAAAAAAGGAATTGAGGGGTAATTTAGTCATTTATGGGTCTTATCCGGGGATTAGTTATCCTAGAACTAATAATTATTTTGTTTTTTTAATATAATATAATACACCTTATTGTATATAAGTAATCCATATATTAAATTGAACTCAGTAACCAGATAATATATCTGCTGGTGACTAAATTTTAATCTAAGGATTAAGTGGTACAACCTTGTCCAACAAATTAATAGGATGAAGTAATATAAATGAGTTTAGCCGTAGGTTTGATATTTTTACATACATTATTCAATTGTTAAGGTTAGATGTTACTGTTCTTAGTATAGTAGTCTGAAGAAATAATTACACTATTTATCGATAGGATTAACATATTTTTGGAGTTGTTTTTAATAGAGAGCGTTTTATCATTTGAAATAATTTTTTTGACATAAATTTAAATTAATCAAAGTTTAAATAAATATTAAAAATCGGGTGAAAAACTAAAAAAATCACAGTTTTGGTGCAATCATGGTTGTCTGGTTGATTTGTTGACTACAATGAACCCATATATAATTTCATTTATAATAAGATAGAACGGGGTGCTTAAATAAAAAAATAATAATAATACTCTAATAAAAATAAAGATTTTCATATCTAATAGAGCTAATTCGATATGAACATTACAATTTGAAATTTATGACATATTCATAGCTTACCGAGAATATGACCCTAAACAGGAAGATATGAAGGCAGTGAATTATGATACAATATTAGTAGGTAATCGAGCGTCAATTAGTTTCCCCTTATAAGTATTAGTAATAGTAACTCTCGTACTATCATATTCTTCAATTTTACTATGATGTGTTTATTTTTTTACTTAGTTTATCATATTATTTGTGTTTTTTCTTCATTATTTTTTATACGATTTCTTCGTTAATGTATTTTTTTACTGAATTTGATGTGCTTCACTTGAGTCAAGAATATATCAAAAATAATCTTTTTTATCTTAAAATTAAATTTATAAAATTACATTAAATATGTTATCGTAAAATTGAAATTTATTTGTCCCTATGTTTTGTAGGACAATTTTGCAATCAAAGAAAAGGTCTTCATGATGTTTTATTTAATTTACACGTTTATAGTTACCAGAAATAATCCACTAATTCGTGTTTTTGATTGAGACTTTTTTTCTTCTTTCCTTATTTATTTATTTATTTATTTATTTTTGTGATGAGACTTTAACTTTATAAAACTGGCAAAGAAGAAGTGAGACAATAGTATCTAAATTAAATAATGATAGGATTATTTATTGAATGTATTCTTTTGGTATTTATATGTTTGAGTAATTCAATTAAAAATGAAATATATAATATTGTATTTGATTTTATAATAGACAAACTTAAATAAATATTTATTTTTAATCTTAATTTCGACTTTTTTAAAGAATTTTATTCATTTGACTATTTTATCACGGAATAGCTAATCTCAAAATCTTTAATCACACATTAAATGTATAACAAGATTTATATAGTTAAATTTCAATCTTGCATGATAATCTGATATAGACCNTCTCCCACTTCTCCCTTCACTCCTTGGCAGTTTTTCAGAAATAAATCGTGACAAAATATTTTTAGGAGCTAAGGGACCTATTTATAGTAAATGAGAGATGCACAAAATTATGCCCGACATGGAATAACTCCGTGTCACTGAGGTTATCGCGCCAATTTGCCTCCGTGACACGGAGGCATCGCGTAGGCAATCTGGAATTTGCATAAAATACACACCAGGCAGCCCCTTGCCGCGATGGCAGCATGGCACGCTGCTTATGCAGCGCGTTAGGGGCTGTGACACACCCTTGGTCACGCAGCCTGCCTGCCGTGGCACGTTGCCAACGCGCAGGTGGGATGTTTCGCGCATCCTCCTTGCCTACGTTCGTGTTTTACTTCCTATTTCATGCCTCCACTTCACCAACTCATGGATTAGTTCCTCAAATCCATTTTAAACTTACAAAAACAAGAACTAATCACGTTGGTTAGTATATATATTCACATTTACATTGAAGTACATGAGAATGCATATCATTAAGTCGATAAACAAGACAAAACTAAGTTATAAAGAATCATTTGGGCATGCTATTTTACCCAAGATCATCCACTTTGTCACAAAGACCCATGTCCATGAGCCCGTTTCACGAAGAAGAAGTTTTTCCACAATCTATTCAACAGTCACTACCAATGATACCAACAATGCATATTCCTTTATCATTCTCATGAAATTCCATTTTTTGACCATCTTCCATATGGTCTAAATGTCTTTGTCGATACGCATGATAATGAATATAATTGGAAAAGTATGTGGCGTGAGCCAGAAGATCTTATAAATGGTCCCATGTATCTTTCAAAAGGCATGTTGTTCACCTCTAAGAAACAGTTGCAAAGGGAAGTTAAACTTATACATTTCAAGGAGGCAAGGGAATTCTCAGTTATTAAGTCGACAAAGACTTCGTGGTGAGTTGTTTGTAGACGTGCAAATCAAGATTGTGGATATAAGCTCATCGGTTTTAAGTCTACACGGGATAACATATGAAAAATAGAAAAATATATTGAAACAAATACATGTTATATGGGTACTTGTCGTGAAGGACATTTCAACTTGGACCTCAACATGATTGCTTCTATTCTTGTTACTGATATTGAAAAAACACCAAACTACTATTTTATTCATAGATCAATTTAATTTATTAATCAATATGTGGGTTGATTTTCTAATTATTACAGTTTTAAATTATCAAGTTTCCTATCAAAGACCGTCAACCAGCCGTCCATAAAGGTTATGGAAAATAATAAGTAAAAGAAAGGCCTATCTTGGATGCAAGCGTGCCTTTGAAAATGTCTATAGAAATTGGGAGGCATCATTCAGCCAGTTGCCAAGGTACATGACTGCTCTACAATACTTCGATTCAGGCACAATAGTTGAATGGAAGTTCGAGCGACATGACGATGTTGTTGAAAATATTTTCAACTATGTGTTCTGGACTTTCAAGGCATGTGTTGACGGTTTTCCTTATTGACGTTCTATGATATCAATAGACAGAACACATGTATATAACAAATATGATATAAAGATGTTGATTGCAATTGCAATGGACGGTAATGGGTCAATATATCCCTTGGCATTTGCAATTGCTGCAAATGAGAGCATAGAGACATGGGGTATATTTTTGGAGCATTTGCACCTACATGTTGTCAAGGGTTGTAGAGGCGTAACACTAATATCGAACAAGCATCATGGCATAGTTGAGAGTGTGTACCGCAAGCCGAATTTGCAAGCCCCATTTGCCTACCACTGCTATTGTTTAAGGCATTTGAAATCTAACTATCAGAGACTTTCAAAAATATTCGTTTGAACAACCTGCTATGGGCAGCTGCAAAACAACACCAGGAGAGGAAGTTCCTTGAAAAAATGCAGCTAATCAAAGAGACTAGCGAGAAAGCCTATGACTGGTTAATGAAGATAGATCTCGAGAAATGGACATCACACAAGGATAGTGGTAGGATATGGGGTATGATGACAACGAATATCTCCGAGTCATTCAATGACTTGTTGATGTCAGGAAGGGGCCTACTAGTTACTACAATGGTGCGACTGACTTACAGGCAGGTTGTGGAGCAGTTTGTGATAAGATCGTCTTATAACTGATGATTATTATCAGAAAATCAAACATGGATGCCAAATCAATTCAAGCGATTTAAGGCTAACCGTTTAAAGGCAGAGCGTCACACCCTCATCAATTATCATCAGCAAAGAGACAACATCTTTGAGGTGAAGATGAATATGCACCATGGCCGTGGTGGTAATGTGCACATTGTAAACGCGTCTCAAGGAATATGTCAATGTGGTAAATGATAATCATATCACATTTCATGTTCTCATGCCATCAAGGGTTTTGCGAGCATTGGGTATCGAGCGTGGGATTATATTGCACAAGAACACAGTGTGCGTAACTATAAAAAAGCATACTTTGAATAGTTAAATCCACTCGGTGATGAGGTGTATTGACCCACAAGTCCCTTTTCTATGATAGCAAACAAAAGATTTTTATGAAAAATACGCATCAATGCCAAATCCCGCATACCTAATGAAATGGATGTTTCAATAAGTACACTCTCTCGCAAGCGCTCTATGTACAAAAAAAGAGGTCATGATAAATGCAATTGTCCCTTGCGTGATTGCAACGGTGGAAATACATCACATGGTGGTAGTACTTGTAGGAGCTGATTTTCATGTTGTTTGCACTAACGTTATAATAAAAATATTATTATAATGCATGCTATTTTTTTTATTTGGAAATATTTACTTCATGCATTATCCTCAAAATATTAAAATATTTATATACAAATTATCTCTCACAAAAGAATAAAAATAACAAAAATAATAGCATATAAAGTATAAACAATACTAATGAGTTCCACAATCCTCAGGCGGCCGTAGAACACCTTTCGGCCTAAGACTCATATGATGCCCATTCCCGCCCTCTTCGTTATCCCCGTCCATCCTCCTCTTAACTAGAGGAGGCTCCATGTCATGATCATTCTTCTTCCTACATCTAACAACCTTTTTCTTCCTCGGTGTTTGAGGCATATCATCCTCCATCATACTGAAGTCATCGTCTGGAGAGGATACTGGAGATGCCTCATGCAATGGTTAAGTGGGATCCTCTGTGGTAGGCTGACAAGTAGGGTCCAGGTGGCTGGAGGCTCCGATGACTGAATCTAAAAAAATAAAACTTAGTGAGTTAATTAAATAAAAATAGTTAATAATTAATGATCTATTTAAACTAATACTAACCTCATGCAATGGCTGAGCGGGATCCTCCGTGGTAGGCTGGCATGTAGGGTCCACGGTTGCTGGCGATTCCGACGAATGAATCTAAAAAAATAGTAAAAGTTAGTGAGTTAATTAAATAAAAAATAGTTAATAATTAATGATCTATATAAAATAATACTAACCTCATGTAGTGGCTGAGCGGGATCCTTCATGGTAGGCTAGCAGGTAGGGTCCACGATGGCTGGAGGCTCCGACGAATAAATATAAAAAAAATAGTAAAAGTTAGTGAGTTAATTACATAAAAAATAGTTAATAATTAATGATCTATTTAAAATAATACTAACCTCATGCATCATCTCCAATGCATCACTATAAGTCAAACGTCTACCTCCCTCAACATCTCGAATAGGCTCGTCACCTATCTAGCTGCGAATAAAACCCCAATCCATATTCTTAAGACGAGCAAGGTCTGAATCGGCTAACGGCCGAGATAGACATACTGGAGTGAAGGGTGATGGATCAGCAACCGACAAAAATACTGGCAGTGAAGCCGGCACTGGATCAGGAATATGTGCGGCCTCTGCCTCAACCTCAACCTCAACCTCTGCAGGGGGAGGAATATATCCTCGACCTCCTCTACCTACAGCCTAATAATATCCTCGTCCTCCTCTACGCTTGCCATGTCCCCGTCCTCGGGCATCACCACGTCCCCATCCTCGGGCATCGCAACGTCCCCATCCTCGTCCCCTTCCTTTACGGATCACTAGTGGCTGCTCATATAAGGCGTCTCCCTGAAATGATGGCTGCTCCACTCGTGCGTTGTCCCGAGCCTCGTGCAATATCTCCATAACAACCTAAACTAATGTCTGTCCATACGGTGCAGAGGCATTGTGCTGCTGCCACCATACCTAATCTGGTGCAGCTGATGAAGTCCTCTCGACATCGCCTCATGTGCACCCGCCGAATGAGTGAATCCTGGAGCTCCAATAACACGTAAGGTAGGGTTGCTTATCAATAACCATCCATAACGCTGGAACCACTCACTATACTTAGCTCTGGGAACCCCATCAACCTCCTCAACCCTTCGATCCTCCTAGTTGCCCCAATCATCGAAGAAAGCAACCAACATCTCAAGAAAAGGCTGGCCAGCTTTCTACGCTCATTATGCTTGTAGTGACCAGGTGCCCAAGTGGGAAACTTCGATATGTGCTGTGGCCGACCAAACTGCCTCATCACTCAATCAGGTACGTGGTGCTCAACTATCTCCAAGCAAATCATGAGCACCCGTGCCGTCCATAATAACTGGTCAACCATGCAACATAGAGGCAGTGTATCATGACCTCAGTGTAGGGTGTCCACATAAGCTATTTAATAAAAAAATAAATTCTAATATGTCGAACAAACGTTAAATATTTGAGTGTACATAAAATGAAATATAAAGTTTACCTGATCCTCAGTCATGCGGTCGAGTAGATATCTAATCAGGATGACAACGTGATGTGACTCATTATCCCGATCAACCCCTCGCGCCCAACGACTAGCGTATGGTAAGGCTACCTCATCATCCTATGCTGGACTAATAGGTACAGGCTACAGAGGCAAGATCATCTCCCAACACCAAACCTTAACGTGAATAAATTATAATTTAATTCATCTTAAAATTAGTATGTTTTACATAATTGAATGTATTAAAATATTATGTTACCTGAAGGAGTGGAAGAAATCTACAAACGTCAATCATTCTTCCCATAGATAACCGACAAAGAGATCTATATAAATATGCTAAGACCGCACTGCCCTAGCTGTAGGTCCCTACATCCTGCATGTGCTCTAAAAATGGTAGGAACTATAAGCTCAGGAGGTTCCCCGACGTGTTGGGGAATAAGATCCCCCCAATATCAGAAGAATATATAGTCGGGCTATCTTCTCAACCCTCTCAACTGGAGTAGCATCTCCAATGGGCTCCCTCACCAGCTGTGTCACGCCCCGCCTTGGGGGGTATGACTGGCACCTGGTGCCCTAGTAGGACCTGGACTGCTAACTGGTGGGCCTAGGCACATCTGGTGCCTGGCTA